>JZKD02S1172193.1:83670-104031 GCA_000966675.3 Picea glauca
CTATAAATGGGTCATATCCAAGCTGTGGAAAAGACGAGAATAATTCAACTTTGAGAGAAAATTTAGTATGGATAAATTATTCACTTCATATTGAGTCTGCATTCCTTTATCCTTTCAAGTATGAACACATTCTTCATCCCCCAAGCTCTTCCCTACTTGATTGAGAACCTCATTGTCTCTCTTATATGATATTGCCTTTGGTGGAGGATTGAAGTGGTGGAGGCCCAGCTGGAAGGGACTTAGTTTCTCAGTTTTGAACCATGTTGACACGGAAGTTTGTCATTCATACACTTTTGTTGATTACATTTTAATAAAAATACTCTTTTCTCATCCAATTAATGTCTTGAAAATATTTGAATTGTTATTCCATGGGCATATTTATTATGAATACTCATGAATTATTCTATTGAATGCGCTAAATTTATATATTATCACCATATTCTTGTGTATATTGGTGGTTGAGAACAAGTTGCAGGTGTATTGCTTTGAGTCAAGTGCTCAACGTTTGACTTCATCGAACGTCTGGATGAGGTAGGCTCTTTATGTTGTATTGTTATCATATTTGTTTATATAGCATACTTTAGATTATAGTTTATTTCTACAATCATTTACGTTTGTTGTGGTTTACCTCGCTCCATAGACATATTTTCCTCGTAAAAGTGTCTTCGACAGAAACTTGGAATATTTTCTACCCCACAGTGAATTTTGAATGCTTTTCATATATGTCATATATTTACATGAGGAAGCACCATTTATGAGAAAAAAGACAGTTCAAATAGAGGGAGAATCCCAAAGGAAAGTTTATATAGGGGGAGCAGCCTCAAAGGGGAGATACCATTTTCCATTGATGTCAAAGGGGGAGAGAGTAATCAGAGGCATGAATGGAAATGAAGAGAAGGAATAGAGAAATGATTCCAAGGGGAGCGATGATCACAGGGGAAGGGATGGTCAATGTTTCATCAGAATACAGAGTGTTTCCATCAATGCCAAAGGGGGAGATTTTTGATAGATTGGGTTGGTTGTCATATATGTCAACCCATGAAGCAAGTTCAATAGAAAATTTGAATAGCCCCATAGGTGCGGTTAAGGAAACCAAGTTTGTATGAGGAATAAATCCATGAAGGTCAATGAATTTGTAGGTAATACTATCATATATGGATAGTACACTTCCTGTCATTTCCGGTGGTATGTGGTACGTCACGTAGTTCCTCGCGGTTGAGGAGATATGGCTTTGTGAAGTTGGAGGACCCTCATGAATATTCTAGAAGCCCCCAGAAGGTCAACAAAGAATTCAATTATTCTAGAAGCTCTTATAAAGTCATCAAGAATTTTACTAGCCAAAGAGGTTGTAACTAGGATTTAATCACGGGTAAAGTTGTTGCAATAAGAAAATAATTAAAAATAAATTAGTTGCAAAAAAAAGTGGTGAGTTTACTAATTATGGGTAAAGTAGTTGCAAGTGGGTTATCCCTAAAAGAGGAAATTTGGGTAAAACAATTAGAATATGACCCCTAAAGGAAGTCACTTGGAAACTATAAATAAGAGAGCAAGAGACTCACATCAGCATATATTAAGCACATTGAATATCTATATTGTGAAAGGTTTATTGCAGGTAATATTGACAAATAAAAAGCAGTGAGTTTGAGTCAGCGAAGTTCAATGAAGAGAGAAGTTCCAGGAGCCGAAGAGACAAAGTTCAGCTAACTTATATAGGGTTTTTCTGAAGACATCCATGAGTTGCAATGAAGGAAGAGCGTGGGCATCCGCGAGTTGCAATGAAGGAAGAGTGTGGACATCTATGAGTTGTAGTAAAGGAAGAGAGTGGACATCCACATTGTTTAGTGAAGTAAAATGCAGACTCTCTGAAAAGCAAAGAAATATGTGGGTTGCAGAGCCATCAGGGCACACACATATGTGAGCCACAATGGGACAAAGCATGGACATTCATGAGTTTATAGAGTACAAGGCGTGGATCAAACATCAAACCAAACTACAAGTGAGTTTATTGATAAATCCAAATCTTTGAATATCAAATATATCAAATCAACTACAGGTTGAGAGGTATGATTTATTGTGTATGTTAATATCGATATTCTGTAGAATTTCAACACATAAATGTCTTAGTAGTTATTGAATATTTGATTTGGAATAAATTCTTGTGGACCTTGGAATGAGGGTTTGGGTTTGAGTGAATTNCATGGGCATATTTATTATGAATACTCATGAATTATTCTATTGAATGCGCTAAATTTATATATTATCACCATATTCTTGTGTATATTGGTGGTTGAGAACAAGTTGCAGGTGTATTTCTTTGAGTCAAGTGCTCAACGTTTGACTTCATCGAATGTCTGAACGAGGTAGGCTCTTTATGTTGTATTGTTATCATATTTGTTTATATAGCATACTTTAGATTATAGTTTATTTCTGCAGTCATTTACGTTTGTTGTGGTTTACCTCGATCCATAGACATATTTTCCTTGCAAAAGTATCTTCGACAGAAACTTGGAATAGTTTCTACCCCACAGTGAATTTTGAATGTTTTTCATATATGTCATATATTTACATGAGGAAGCACCATTGATGAGAAAAAAGACAGTTCAAATAGAGGGAGAATCCCAAAGGAAAGTTTATATAGGGGTAGCAGACTCAAAGGGGAGATACCATTTTCCATTGATGTCAAAGGGGGAGAGAGTAATCAGAGGCATGAATGGAAATGAAGAGAAGGAACAGAGAAATGAACAGAGAAATGATTCCAAGGGGAGCGATGATCACAGGGGAAGGGATGGTCAATGTTTCATCAGAATACAGAGTGTTTCCATCAATGCCAAAGGGGGAGATTTTTTATAGATTGGGTTGGTTGTCATATATGTCAACCCATGAAGCAAGTTCAGTAGAAAATTTGGATAGCCCCATAGGTGCAGTTAAGGAAACCAAGTTTGTATGAGGAATAAATCCATGAAGGTCAATGAATTTGTAGGTAATACTATCATATATGGATAGTACACTTCCTGTCGTTTCCGGTGATATGTGGTACGTCACGTAGTTCCTCACGGTTGAGGAGATATGGCTTTGTGAAGTTGGAGGACCCTCATGAATATTCTAGAAGCCCCCAGAAGGTCAACAAAGAATTCAATTATTCTAGAATCTCTTATAAATTCATCAAGAATTTTACTAGCCAAAGAGGTTGTAACTAGGATTTAATCACGGGTAAAGTTGTTGCAATAAGAAAATAATTAAAAATAAATTAGTTGCAACAAAAAGTGGTGAGTTTTCTAATTATGGGTAAAGTAGTTGCAAGTGGGTTATCCCTAAAAGAGGAAATTTGGGTAAAACAGTTAGAAGATGACCCCTAAAGGAAGTCACTTGGAAACTATAAATAAGAGAGCAAGAGACTCACATCAGCATATATTAAGCACATTGAATATATATATTGTGAAAGGTTTATTGCAGGTAATATTGACAAATATAAAGCAATGAGTTTGAGTCAGCTAAGTTCAATGAAGAGAGAAGTTCCAGGAGCCGAAGAGACAAAGTTTAGCTAACTTATATAGGGTTTTTTTGAAGACATCCATGAGTTGCAGTGAAGGAAGAGAGTGGGCATCCGCGAGTTGCAATGAAGGAAGAGTGTGGACATCTATGAGTTGTAGTAAAGGAAGAGAGTGGACATCCACATTGTTTAGTGAAGTAAAATGCAAACTCTCTGAAAAGCAAAGAAATATGTGGGTTGCAGAGCCATCAGGGCACACACATCTGTGAGCCACAATGGGACAAAGCATGGGCATTCGTGAGTTTATAGAGTACAAGGCGCGGATCAAATATCAAACCAAACTACAGGTGAGTTTATTGATAAATCCAAATCTTTGAATATCAAATATATCAAATCAACTACAGGTTGAGAGGTATGATTTATTGTGTATATTAATATCGATATTCTGTAGAATTTCAACACATAAATGTCTTAGTAGTTATTGAATATTTGATTTGGAATAAATTCTTGTGGACCTTGGAATGAGGGTTTGGGTTTGAGTGAATTTGATGAAATACAATAGTAGTGATAGGTTGTGGCAGTAATATTGACATATCTCATTGGTTAAGGAAACTATCATGACAAGTTGTATGTACAGGTTGTGACAAGTTGTCGGTACAGGTTTATGTGACAGGCATTATAGTGATAGGTCTTACAGGTATAGATTGATAGTGATAGAGTGACAATGGTAGTATCATTTATTTGGAACTTATATTTCAGGGTGGCTGGATGGGGAAAGGATAGGTGGTTGTATCCACATTCTGGTTGTAGCTGAAGAACATAGGGGGTTGTGGCCAGAGAACATAGGGGGTTGGAGCCAGATAATCAGGGAATTGTAGCTTCATTTAGGTTGGAGCCTGAGAAACCAGTGGGTTGTAGCCTCCTTCCAGTTGTAGCTAGAAACCAAGGAATTTGGTGCTTCCTATGAATGTACTTCTTTTGACAATACAAGAAAAGCATTATGTGGTTTTCTGCGTTTTTCTCCCACATTGGGTTTCCATGTAAACTATTGGTGTACTGTGTTTATGTGTGGTTGATCATTTTTCATTGTTTATGTATTACTACTCATATTGAATTTTATTGGTAATCTTATCATAAAGTAAAAAATACACATTATGGTTAAAAATGGATTAAAAGTACTAATGTCGATTCACCCCCCCCCCCCTCTCAGTATTCCAACATTTTGATGCTCTACAACTGCATAAATTCTTGGTACGATTTGAGCTACATCATTGACTATAGATGCCTCCTTCACATTATACAACCTTCTATTATCATGTTATCTGTGGGGGAAATCCCTTAATGGGTATGTTTCTCCACATCCCCAGCATTGCAACGTCCCTTTCTTGGGATCCTCTACTCTTCCTCTTGCTTTCTCAACCGATTTATTTCCATTTTGAGATGGAAAATTTTGTTGATTCACACTCCTACTTGGTTAACCCAACTATTGACCTCTCCTATAATTATTGTAGGAAAATCACTAGACTCCCTTATTCTAGAATCCACTCTTGTCCTTCCCCTTACATTCCTTTTAAGGATCTTGCTTATGCATACACTGATCATAACAACAATTGGCATTTTGAATGGTGTCCTCTAATGTCTTGGGTTTATCAAATTCAATTCGATCATGGTATGACAGTGACAACTCACTAAGAAAACATTGAATTATTTCCTTCTCATCCTTGAGTTAGGGGACATACCTCAACAACTCCATAAACCTTTTGGCATATTCATCCATAGTAAGTTGTCCCAACTTAAGCTCCTCGAATTCCTTTATTTTTTCATCATAATATTTTTTCTGATAAGTAAGCCTTTCAAAAGTATTTCTCAAACTATTTCCATGTCATCTTGCTTTCCTTCATCCCCTTAATCTCCTTGAGATATTCCCACCAAATGGAAGCTCCTCCATTCAAGTTAAATATGTAAATCCTTACCTTAGTATTATCGGAGTAATTGTGTACCCAAAAGCAATTCTTCAAACCAAACAACCATGCTTTATCTTCTTCTCCTTTCTTTATCTCTCCATCAAAGGTAGTCGACTTAGCCTTATTTAATTATTAAACTAAAGAACTATGAGAATTCTTCCTCTTCTTCTTCTTTGGGACAATTGACTCTGTGATACTACTGGAAAACTCTACCAAAGTAGTATTCTTTCTAGGTGACTTTGTGGAAACACTTCCACCTAATCTACCTTTCTTGGTGTCTCGATGTCTTTTGTCGGAAGAACTCTTTCCCACATTGTTGTGAGTTAATCCATGCTTCAGAGCATCCAAAAAGGTTTTCAACCTCTCTGACTATTACAATTATTCATTGCTAGGACCTTGTTGCAGATGCTTTTGGATTTTAGACAAGCTCTACAGTAGTAATGCATTCAACTTCGCCTATTCATCTTGGGCTCTCATAAGCCTCTCATTGTCCTCCTTCAAAATTATAACTATGGCGATCAAATATGGAGGAGTTTCTTTATCCCTATGGCCATCAGAATATTCATACCTAAGGTGTGAGGTTTCATCCATGTTGTGTTGTACCATTCACCTATGTTACCTTTAAGTACGTGATACATATTGAAACAATAACCATAATTAGTAATTACATTACCAGTGAAATTATGCATGTTAGAAAATTAGTAAATACTTTCTTTGAACAATTTCAAGAAGCCTTGGTAACACATTAAATCACAGAGTTTGAATGCTTCTCTAATACCACTGTGTAACACACTTGACCCTCTAATCCTCACTTAGGTTGGCAGGGTGTCATGATTACTTCCTTCTTAACTCTTAGGTGAGTACTTTGGAACATTAGTGTCTATGTGAGGACTTCTCCTATCAGAACATAAGTTATATTTCATCTTACAAACTCATAGTTGTAGGTATCCTCCAGAGTCATATGGGGCATCCAAGCATCTAAATTCCCTAGTCAGGCGGTCAACATTCCTCCTCAAGCCTCATCTACATGTTTTGTAGCTAATTCGGACTTTATACTCCCGCCGGGGTACTTACTCACCAGAATCACCAACCTCTTCAATGGCATAATTTCAACAGAGTATATTAAGTATATAACAATTCTCAGATAACCCAATTCAACCATTATGATTCCCTTGTAGCTTCTACTCAACCGGTAGTTAACCACCTGTCAAGTTCTAGACTTATCCTTTCCATTGGGGTGTACCTTGATGGACGAATGAGATTGAATCTCTCCCATTCCCCAATCAATGGTTTACCTTTTCTCTCTGAACTCCTCCTTATCATAGAATTCCTTTCGTGACTCCACTAACCACTCTGAATCAACCACTCCAGTGATGCATACTCCAACAGATTGAATGGTCCTCCTTAATTTGATCATGTGGATGTAGTGTGCATCAAATATCCAAACAGTCGCTATATAGGGTAGGTAATTTTCCTGCCTATGGGGAATTCTTATGGAATCTAATAGATGTGTTTCCTCGACAGTCTCCATGAGATCTATGATCCTCAGAGTTCATGTTGTTAGAATCCCTCCTCTAATCTCTCTTCCATACCTCTGACCAACCATACACTAATGGACTATCAATTGGATCCAACGATCCAAGTTCCACCATGGTCGCCCTCCAACAGAACAATGGATCCTATTAAATTAGAACTTCCCTCATCGAATTTCTATTACAATCTAGCTCTTGATTGTTCTTATGGATACCCCATATGATCAACAATCCAAATATGCTCACCAAGTCAATCTAATGGTTGAGAATCATCTTGAATGAATCAGTATTTCCTTCAAGAAAAATAGTCCAAATATAGACTCAAGTATTCATAAATTTCTTCAAGGGTTCTGCTAAATCCCTAATATTCAGAAAACAATTCTAAACCGTCAAGATTATCTCAACTTTATAAAGGAGGATATTGCATATCTTGAAAACTTTCAACATAATAATCATAGCTTCCTCAAGACTTTGGGTTCTCTATTCCTTGTAGGAATCTCTCCACATAACAGGATGCTCACCACATGGGTTAAATGGTATTTTTTTCCATGTCTTGCAAACTTTCCTGTAAATTTGTAAGGTCCATAGGGATACAAACCATCCTTACATATTCATTTTCATGTTTTAGCAAGTTATCAATGATCACATTAGTTCATCATAATTATTCATAGGTTTCATGTATCAATTTCAAGAATTTACATTTCCCATTAATATTACACGCATACATCACTCATTCACAATTTAACAATTCAATTTATATACTTATCTAATCATAGAATTTGCAATACCAACTGACTGAGAGATGACTCCTTTCCTCCCAACCTTAGGCCATGCTGCAGAGTGTCTTCCTATAGTATGCMACCCTTGTGTCAAGCCTTGACACCAMAAGGGGAATTGATTTAGTTGGMTTCTAAGTGTTAAGATGATCCAAAAGGTTACTCTCCTTCCTCATMTGACCACAKTAGAAGTTTCCCCATTCCCATTGAGCTCAGGAACTCTATMGATTTTTCAAGTGGTTTCTAAACTAGATTTCTTCTACACAAGGGAGTCCCTTTTTCTACTAAATAGTCCCTCGGYGACCTCCCCTTACCAAGTTGTATTCCTTCTTGCTCCATTATGGATTCAGGTCTTCTCTACTTCAAGGTGATCAATCTTAATTTTGAMAAGCTTCATGTTTTCCTTAATGAAATATTTCCATTTTMTTCTMTTCTCTCCTCTGTTGGTCYGTGCGTGCATGCACCCACTTCCTCTTACATTTTTTTTTCTTCCATYTCAATTTCTTTGTCYAGTGGTGTTCTTCCACCTCTGGTATCTTCTTTGACCAATCCCCTTGGGACTCTCATAAATTTTGTTAGATGTTGYTTGTAGTCCACAGTACCTATCATGAAGGGGMAACCAYGATGTCCTATTGTYAGCCATTCAATTGGCCCTTTGCTTCTCCAAAATACCAAACTATTAACAACCMTTAACTACCTCAACCACTTTCCTCTCCCTTCATAACTAGTCACATGGCTCATTCAAATTGAATACATTGGGAGGTATGAGTCTATKCTTAGCAAGCATAAATTATCTTGTCAAATAAGATTCTTGTTTTCTTCATAAAAACAACTTAGCTCCCCACTCCATGCCACTTCATTAATACATGCTTCATCAATTTCCCACTTGTGTATCATGGCTAGTACTTGCAAGGATGTTCCCTCTCATTCAGTGATTTTGGTGTTTTTATTAAATAAAAACATAATTACATACTTTATAAACACACTTATATGAATTCTTAGCTTAATTATAGTAATGGGGTAAAATAGGGTGTTGCAATGGGAGAATATGAAAATATGTTCTTGGGATTGCTAAAGTATGTTGGGTTTATCAAGGATGAGAAGGCATATATTCATAGGTTTTTTAGTGGACTACCATCATTTTATAAAGAGAAGATTCAATATGATGAGACAATAAATTTGACAGAGACCATTAGGAAGGCTAAGTACCTGTATGAGAAAGGAAAGGGAAGAGAATATTTGCATAAATCTTGGAAGGATAAGAAGAAAAATAAATATGATTGGACAAGGAAGGTATTCAAACCTCCTTTTAATAGAAACATCCCTAATAAAAATTAGCAATATCGGTCTGCTAAAAATCAATCCAAGAGGGAAGACTCCTTGGAAAAAAGGGGAATACCACCAGTCAAATGTTGGGGATACAAAGAAGATCACATGTAAAATTATTTCCCTCATAGAGAAGGAAAAATGAATACCATGCACAACATACAAGAGGATACTATAGTAGACGACGTGGGAAAACATATTCCAAGAATATATGCATCCTTAGAAGATTGACAAGAAGAATACCAATCCCATTTGATTCAAGTGGAAGGTAAGATAATTAATCATATTGTTTCTATTTTAATTGATTAAATAGAAATTCATTGTTACATTAATCCTAAAATAGTGGACATATTACATTTGGAGAAAAGTAAGCTTGAAAAATCAAGTTTGGTTCATCTAGCCACTTGAAACAAAAGAAGGATCAATGAAACAGTTAGAGGCTATCCAATAAATTTAAATGGAGTGGGTACTAGAATTGATATGAATATCATCCCATTAGGATCTTATGATATCCTAATTGGAATGGATTGGATAGAAAAGCATCATGTTGTCCTATATTTTCATAACAAGACATTTACATGTCTTGATGAAGAAGGAAAACATAGCACTATGAAAGGAATTCCAAGACCCATTTTCATAAGGGATTTTTCATCCTTACAGCTGAAGAGATGTTTTAGGAAAGGTTTTCAATTGTATGCAGATCCTATGGAGGAGATAGAAAATATCAAAGGCCCAAGTATTGAATATTATTCAATATTGCAAGAGCTCGAAGATGTATTCCAAGAAATACCAAGATTACCACCAAAAAGGGACATAGAATTCTCTATTGATTTAGTACCAAGAGATTCCCCTGTATCAAATACACCTTGCAAAATGTGCACACCAAAGATAAAATAATTACAAATGCAGTTGGAGGAATTGTTGAAGAAAGGGTACATGTGCCCAATTGTTTCACCTTGGGAAGCACCAATACTCTTTGTTTAAAATAAGGATGGAACATTGAGGATGTGTATTGACTTTAGACAGGTGAATAAATCCACTTTGAAGACAAAATACCCTCTTCCCATAATATATGACCTCTTTGATCATATAAGAGGAGAAAATATATTTTCAAATATAGACTTGAGATCACGATACCACTAATTAAGCATCAAGGAATAAGACATCAGTAAGAAAACTTTTATAGCTATGTATGGACATTGCGAATTTGTAGTGGTGCCATTTTGACTGACCAATGCACCATCTATATTTATGTGCCTAATGAATGGCATATTCATAAATTATCTAGATAAGTTTTTTATTGTGTTCTTGAATGACATACTTATCTATTCTATGTTTAAGGAAGAGCATGAACATCACTTGATATTGGTACTACAATTACTAAGGGAACATCAACTTTATGCCAAGCTAATAAAGTGTTATTTTTACCAACAAAAGATGCATTATTTGGGGCACATTATTTCAGAATAAGGCATAACAGTGGATCCTGAGAAGATTGAATACATTAGAGGATGGCCAACACCCAGGAATGTTTCAGAAGTCAGATCTTTTCTGGGATTAATTAGACACTACACAAGGTTTATAGAAGGGTTATCTAAGATTTATCATGCCATCACTTATTTACAAAAGAAGGGGATTAAATTTTAATGGACAACGAAGTGTGAAGAGATTTTTAATTTGTTAAAGGAAATACTTACTAGTGCACCTATTTTAAATATTGTTGACCTAAATGAGAATTGTGTGGTATGTACATATGCATGCAAAGAAGGAATTGGTGGAGTCCTCACTCAAAATGGATATGTAATTAGTTATGAGTCCAAAAATATTAATGAATATGAAAGGAACTACGCCACACAATATTTGGATCTTGTTTTCATAATTCATGCATTGAATATGTGGAGGCATTATCTCATGGGAAAGAAAATTAAATTAAGGATAAACCACAGTGGTATGAAACATATTTTTGAGTGACCAACTTTAAATTTCAGGAAGACCATACGGCTGGAATTTTCAAGTGAATATAAATTTAACTCCAATCATATAAAAGGAAAAAAAATAAGGTTGTGGATGCACTCAACAAAAGGATGCATCTCATGCATGCTACAACCATTAGTATGCATAGTTCAGATTTAAAAAGAAGAATTTTAGATTTTGTTACAGACTAGCATTACCTATAGGTAAAAGAAGGTTTAGGAAAATCTATAACATAAAATTAAAGTGTATGAGATGAAGGAAGATGGATTAGTCATGCATAAAAATATAATTTATGCTCCTAGTTCCAGAGAACTTAGGAATTTGGTGTTAAAAGAAATGCATAATGTTCCATGTGTTGGACATCCTAGTTACCAAAAAACAATTACAACAGTAAGAAGCCAATTCTTTTGGACTAAGATGAAGAAGGATGTTTCTCATTATACTTCCATATGTATGAAATGTGAGAGAGTGAAATATGAGAATAGACACCCAACAGGTTTGCTACCACCATTGCCAATTCTAGAGAAAAAATGGGAAGTGGTAACCATTGATTTTATTACTAATTTTCCCATGAAAGCAAGGAAACATGATTCAGTAATGGTAGTGATAGATAAATTGACAAAGGATACTCATTTTTTTCCTATGAAAATGACTCATACAACAACTAATATTACAAAAATTTACAAGAGGGAAATTGCTAGGTTGCATGGAATACTAAAGGCCATTATTTTAGATAGAGATACAAAGTTTACTTCAAAATTTTGGAGAGGATTATTTAAAGGATTTGGTACAAATTTGAACTTTAGCACAACATATCATCCACGGTCATATGGGAAGATAGAGAGAGACAAACAAGTGATTGAGGACATGTTAAGAATGTATGTGATGGATAAGTCATCTAAGTGGGAAGATTACTTGTATTTGGTTGAGTTTTCCTATAATAATGGGCATCAAGATTCATTGAATATGAGCCCATTTGAAGCTCTATATGGTATAAAATGAACTACTCCAATGAGTTTGGAAAACCCAGCAAATAGAGTAGTACTTGGGCCAAAATTGCTTAAGGATATGGAAGACCAGTTGGTTAAAAGTAAACATAATTTGAAAGCAACACAAGATAGAAAGAAGAGTTATGCAGATAAAAGCATGACAACTAGAGAATTTAAAGTGGGAGAGCATGAATTTTTGAAAGTGAAGCCCAAGAAGAGTTCATTAAAGTCGGGCAACTGTACAAACCTAGCAGCCATATTATGTGGTCCATTTGAGATATTGGACAAAATAGGGCTAGTTGCATACATGCTTAAATTGTCTGCTTCCATGATTGTGCATAATGTATTTCATGTCTCATTATTGAAAAAGTATGTACATGATCCTAACTATGTTATTGATTGGAATTTTATTTAGGTGGAGCCAATAGGAGACTTTCAAGACCAATATGTGCACATATTGGACATAAAATTCAAAATTCTCTAGAATCGATTCATAGAACTGGTAAAAGTCTAGTGGACCTGCTATGGTACTAAATATGCTACTTGGGAGCATGAATATGTCATGCAGGAAGATTAGCTGCAACGTTTTGAAGAATTTTGAATTTTTTTTTGTCTGCATTGAAGAGAGTGCCAAAATAAGGGGGAGGGGAATTAATACCCCATTTTGAGTCCCCAGATTAGTAATTTATTTTGTTTATTTGATGAAATGTCAAAGTGCCTAAACAATTGAAAGGGGTCATAGTGCCTATGAAATGTAATACTTTGATCATTATTAATAATAAAATGCATCGATGGCTTTGATACGTACAAGGAAAAGAGTTATAGGGGGATATGATTCCACGAGAGGGGGAAAGTTGAGGGGCTAATCCTTCACATTCTTTTAAAATTATTTTTATGTTACCCATATTGGAATTTTGGAGAGAAAGAGGGGGTTATGTGAGCTTTTTGGGGGGATGCCAAATTATGATTTTGATATATAATCCTTGTTATTTATTGTGTTGGGGGTTGGCCATTCATTCTTACTCAAAATAATTTTTGGAGTCGTTCCTCTCTAATTCACTCTTTTGCTCATTCTTGGTTTTTCATGGGGAAGGGAAAACAAAATGTTGAAGGCAAGAAAACATGGTTGGTTGACCGTAATTAATTACTAATTATTCCATAAAGAGAGGGAAACATGTGGGCATGAAAATAATGGCAGTTGAGAGATAACTTTTCATATTTGAGAATTCTGAGAGTTTCGATCATTGAGATTTTTTTACCAGAAGCATTGGAGCCCTAGAAAGAGGTGGAGAGCCTGAAGGACTGCGTAGTAGAGAAAGGGGTTCATTTTCTTTGGGTGGTGCAGGTTGAAGGGAAGAAAGATGGTAAACTGGATTTTGTTGTGTGTTTGAGAAATCTGTGAGAGATGGATTGATGATTGGTTTGGGAAGTAAGTGTTAATATGAGACTTGTCCTTATGGATTCATAGCCTTGGCTCAGAGGTTACCTGTTGTTGAGAGTTGGAACAATAATGTATAAGGATGGGGAGAATTTCCTTGGTCTACAACCATTTGGTTATTGGTTAAAGAAAAGATAAGTGTTCTCTACCATGTATTTCTTTGTGTTTCTATATATTTATTTCCATTGTGTATTAATCATTATCTATGAGTTATGTATTTAAAATGTATTTGCTTGCTATTTATTTTTGTGCATGGTTGATCCGAAAAATCCTTAGATGCTTATTAATCTTTTAAATACATAAGAGACATCTACTTGACATTCAAAATAAAATGACCGCTTGATTGTATGAAAATTACATGTGAAGTACTTATCTAACCAAATCTGCTTTAATGATAAAATGACTTGCAAATAATTGAGCCCAATAGAACAACAATAACGAAAATAACATACACAAGTAGGATAATGGAGTTCACCCAATTTGGGATACCTCTCTGAGTCCTCTTCCAATAGATAGCTCCTATATTAATGCAAAAATGATTTCATTTTATAATGACCTTTTACATGTTGCTCAAATGCATAAATAGTGTGCACCATTGGATTCCTTGTGAAAAATCATGAAAAATGAGTATAAAGTTCTCGAAATTCCATTAAGGTACCTCTTGCCATGCTTTACGATGCAACCTTAAAACTTAGCTACACTTAGGCATGAATTATGAGACTATATATGCATTAATGTGTGTGTACAACGTCGGTTCATGCACCCATTAAATAGGGCGCGCCCCTTAACCAATCTCTGAAATTTGTGGTCAGATTTAAATGTTTGTTGGGGTTGGCTTAACAAAGCTCATGCTTTGATGCAATGGTTATGGAATAATGTTTATATTTAGTAGGTAGGAGGTTCGAGCCCCACTGACCGTCATATTTTTCATCGTTTTGTTGGTATATGGTTATAACTATGGCATATATTGTATGTGGTATACAATTATGGTTATAACCAAAGTTTTAAACCACTCGCAGATCTTTGTTTAAGCCACAATGATAATATATCATGTGATCATATGTTAAAGGGGTCGAGGGATTAGGCCCTCAACCCTTTTAAACACTATTCAATACAATGTTCAAGCTTAAATAATTGTTGCAATGTATAGTGTTAGGAAAAATTATGGTGGCGCGATGGTAGTGGAGGATTTGTAGAGATTATGGAGGTTGTGGGCTCAACCCCTTTCGAATCCACAATTTTAATTAACACCAACCATATTTGGCCAATGGGAGGTTGGCACATGGCATCCTCTCATTGACTATCCTTTGCCACTTATTAACATGTGATTTGACCACTTAGATTGTACCTTTCCTAGTTTGTTGCCAAAAAATCATGTGACACATCACCTGTACGATCATATGCCACGTGTCACCCTTTTCCCATGTTGATTTTGACCTTTGACATGGTTTGACTGGAACTTTGATCGCTCATAAATTTTGCATATGAGTTTCGTTTAAGGTGAAATTTGCATCGTTAGAAAGATATCTCCAAGATCTATGCATTTATGGTGTTTTCGGGAGAATTTGGGACGGACAAATTTTGATCATTTCTAAACCATTATGGACCTATTTGCATGTTTCAGATCATCTTGGACTTATGTGAGAATTCATGGATCCTATTGAATCATTCCTCCCCATTGGAATCCTTTTAGACCGAAATTTATGATTACTCATCAACTAAGTGAGGGTAGAGTTCTCTCACCCTTCTGATCTCCATCCATTTTTCTCTACTTGGTTTTACCTGTTTAAGACCAACTCGAAGATATTCCACATCACCTCGATGTAAAGTCTTGATCCTTCTATCGAGAATAACAGATTCCAGTAGCTCGTCCAAATATTCTGGAGAAAAATCATCAAATGTTGGAACTTGAATACTTTCATCTTCATCCATAATCATAGGAGACTCATAAAGCTTTGAATTCTCAACATTTACCATTGAATACATTTGCATGTAGGTTGGTAGATCTAAACAAAAGGCATTAGTACCAATATTTTCCAAGATGTTGAATGGAACATACCGGATTGGTATTAAATTTTTACCTTCACCTTTCATTCTATCTTTGTTGATATATAACAATACTTGATCACCAACTTCAAATTGATGATCAACCTCATGTTTATCATGCCTTGCCTTATACTTGGTTTGGTTCTTCTCCAATTTCTCCTGCATTCCTTGATGTACCTATTGAATATTTTGAATGAACCTTTTATCTTTATTTGTATCATCATGTCTATCTTTTTTACATGCTTCTCCAAAAACATATTCCATAGGTGATTTAGGAAAGTACCCCAAACATACTTCAAAAGGAGCTTTCTAAGTAAATGAATGCATGGCATGATTATAGGCATGTTGTATATAAGGTAATTGTTCATCCCATAAATTAGGATTATTGTTGCAGTGTTGGACCTCGACCAAGTTTTCAGGAAACATTGGTCACATTTGACCACTTTAGGGACTTCGACAGGTTGGACGAAGATGGAGCACCCAGGCGAAATGGAGATCATGGTATCTCACTTGTTTTGTGGACCCAACAAGGGGTTCATTAGGGTTTTTGTATTAGGGTTTTGGGATGTCGTCCCATGGGTTCACCCATGTTTAGGCCTAGTTGTAAGGGATGTAAAAGTATATATAGGAAGGAATGTAAGATAGAAGAGTGTGTGTGGGTGTGTTTAGTGCAAGCAATGTAAGTAGTAGTGTTAGCTATGTGCACAATATGTTCATCTTAGTGCAAGAGATTAGGTTGGATTTGTGAAAGAATATGTTAAGGCTTCCAGAGCTAAGTGCAAGTAGTTTGTAGGTTGCTTTGTGCACAACCGTTGTATGTAGGTGCTCTGTGTTATTAAGGAGTTGGCTTTGTGCCTTGACCTGTTTTTGAGGAAGCTGGATCTAGTGCGCGATGCGCACATCACCTATCCACTGTAGAGTTGGGCTCTGTGGCTTTGTGCACAAGAGAAGATGAATGTAAGGAGATCGAATACTAATAAAGAAGGAGAAGAAGTTGTTGGATGTAGCCCCACACTGGGGTGAACCACGTATATCCTGTGTCTTGATGTGCTTTATGTGGTTATTTTCTTAGTGTTGTTGTTGTTATGAATAATGAACACATCTGATGTTGTAGATTAGTGCTTAATGGTGTAAATTAATGTTATATCTGAGCTAATTCTATGTGCTAAGTGATTGGAAATGTTAGATATTGATTTCTACTACGTTGATCTGTAATAAGGGTTAAATCTGCGATGTAAATTAATATCATAATCTAATGCATATTATTGTCTAAGTGCTCGGTTAAGTATTGTAATCATAGATCTGTGTCCCAGCTCGGTTGTAGACACTTGAGTCTAGAAACCCCCCATGCCTCTACCTCGGGTGAGACTACATCTGCTTCGCAGGTGTTTTCGAAAGGACCGATAGTTACGGTTTTGTTGGTGCGTTGTTAAAGCATTGAACCTTAGATCTGCCCCTTTGTGCCAACAAATGGTTCTGTTGCTGGGACCTAAAACTGTGATTGTTGGGAACTGAAGAAAAGAGAAAGATCTGTGTGTAGATCTGTTGTTGTAGTGCATAATATTCTAATCAACTTGCGAAGCTTTGTGCTAAGAAAGGAAATTGATCTGAAGAAAAGAGGTAAGATATTAAAGCTTTATGCTCTGGTAAAGGTAAGATAAGTGGAAATTTTTGCTTTGAAAGTATGAATCTAGGTCCGTTTGATAGATTTTGTCCTAGTATGAAAACTAGGTCACAGATAGAAGAAAGAGTTGATCTAAATAAATTTGACAGAAATAGAGAAAAATATGTTATTCCTATGCATAGAAATAATTTTTGGACTAATAAATGGATGCAGGAACATAGAAAGAATTGTTGCAGATTGCAGGTCCAACAATGTGATCCCAGTGTGCAGTACAGGAAAGACCAGGGATCGTTTAAAAGAAAGAGAGGATTGACGATGTGTTATAATTGCAGAAGACCAGGACATATTTATAAGGCATGCCCTGGTATAGGTTCTATTTGTATTTGTTGTAGAGCTATTGGTCATGACGTTGAGGATTGCCCAAGGATGATTTCTAAAGTTGAAAAGATGAACAAGAGACAAGAAAACTATAAATAAGGTCAAGAGACTGAGATTCATACATAAAAAGAGGCAGAGACTATGTTAATACAGTTAAAAGAAGAAATGGATGATCCCAGAGACATCAGTTTACCAGAGATCCTAAAAGAAAAACAACGCATAGTTACAAGAATAGAATACTTTGACATAGACTGTGTATTAGATGAAGAAACACATGTGAATATTATGCCAGAAAGCACTTGGGAAATTTTTGGAAAGGCTGCTATGATACCTTCATTGGGAAGGATAGGATTATTTAAAGGAAATATGATAACCCTATGTGGAAGAGTTACTAATATACCTATGATTGTTCATGAAATGTCAACAAAAGAGGACTTTGGATTTATTAAATTTATTGAGAACAACGCCCCTCTCCCACTTTTATTAGGAAATAATTGGATTGAGAAGGATCAGATTAGAAGGAAAGCAGAGGAGGAGGCCAGATAAAATAAAAAGAAAGAACTAAGGGATTTCATAGCTCGACAAATAGATCGATTGATAGAAGAACGAGAAGTTGAGTCGAAGCAGAAAAATGAAAGAAAAGTAGTTGTCAACTTTGAAAGAGCGCAAGAAGGGTTGAAGGACCTATCCATGCAAGAAGAAGGTATGTCCACCCAGGACCTAGTTAGCAAAGAGGTATTACCTTTGAACCCTTTGAAATAACATCAATAGCGTGAAGTCACTATGCTAAGAACAGATAAGAATAAGAATGGAAAGAGGAATCTAGAGACTCAGATCATAGGAAAGAAGGCAAGGAAGTTTAGTAAGAAGAAGGTCAAGTTAGAAAAACTACGGGAAATTCCAGAAAAGACTTCGCAAGAGACAGATCTGCAGAACTTGAACTTCGCCAGAATAACAAAACCACACAGAAGATGGCATAATGTGCCTATCTTGTCAAATTATATCTGGTAAGCTCGTCAGAAAGAACCGTCTAACACAAGTCACTGGATTTGTAGTAGACCTCACAAGGAAGTGTGTAGAAGGAATGCAAATGAACTGGGCGAGTTACCTTGTCAAGGAGTTGGAGAAGGAATGTTGTGAAGTGAAAGATCAGGGATATGAGTTTCATTTCAGTTGGCTATTGATATTGATTGCATTTGTCTCTTGGAAAATGCCGGAAGGAGCAATTCCCAGAAGTCAAGCCATTGGAGCCATTGGCCACAAGGTTCTCCACCTTGTGTTACACAAATGACATGTCGAAGCAGTGGCAGTCAAATGTTGTCTTCCATTCTTACTACGAGTAGTTGAAGCACACCATTGAAGCATTTCCATGAATGAGCCCAAATACATTGCATCATTACAAACCGCTAGCGAAGTTCCGCGCAGATCGACACTTTATCTACATCACTGCACGCAGGGATGAAAGCAAGGGGAAACTGCAATCCTATTATAAGCTAACCGATGAATACATGGAGGAGATCACCAAATAATGGCCCACATAGTTCCTCATACTGGTGGAAGATGCATAACTCTTCGAACCCGACATCATCGGAAGTCCCTTGGTCACACAGGCCTAATATGATGGGCAGACTAGCATGAAGAAAAAGAAGAAAAATGAGGAAGTGCAAAACATAGAAACTGATGAGGAGGACAACACCTCAAAGGAGAGTAGGCCTAACTCACCCGCAAGAGGAGGAGGAGACAAAGTGAACCAAGAAGAAGGAGGGGAAGAAAGAGAAAATCAAGACAAAGGAGAAGTTACACCACTGAAGGATCCCCTAACAGAAGCCAAAACATCGAAGAAGAGGAAGGTTTCCCCTCAAAAACCTTCAACACAAAAGAAGACCCGAGCCAATAAGCCTCATTCAAAGAATGTGCTCACAATGATGATGTCGGTCTCATCATCGCATTCATGGAGGACACCTCAGAGGATATCTTACAAAGACATGAAGAGAAGCAAGAAACATTGTATGATAGAATAGAGAAGGAGCTCAACGACATACAATAAGCTATCCATTCGAGCTGTGCAATACCTACTGTGCCTTTTTCAGCGAAAATTGTAGAATTGGGGGATGAGCCCACCCAATTACGAATATTAGCATATGCAACAGAGGCTCGAATTTGCCGAGTCCAAGAAGAAAAGGAGTAGGCTACATAATCCGTGAAGCAAGAAAAGGAGGAGATCTTAGAGAAACTTTGAGTTGCGCAGCAGGAGAAAGATGAAATCAGGGCGATGTTCGAGGAGGAAAAAGAGAATATGAAGAAAGAAAAAGACCAACTTCTCACATAGAAGACTATGGTCAAAGAGGCAGTGACTAAAGCACTTCACTCTATGTCGAGCTTGGCACAGGAGGAACCAGATTCAACTGAGATGTAAATGGGGAAGCTCATCGAAGCCATTCAACAACTTCAAGTAAGGATAATGGAGTTAGAACTCCAAGTAGTACCTAGCACTCCACAAGAAGTAAGTGATCAAGGGGAAGAAGCTACCAAGAACACAGTAGAAATAGTCAGGGCACTGGCCTTAAGGGGTAAGAAATTAAGTAGACGGAGGGCAAAGAACAATGAGCACCTGGCAGAAGATCTAGAGATGAGGAAACTAGAAGAATGGCGCCAGGAGGCACAACAACAAGCAGCCACCGTGCAGGAACAAAGGAAGCTTCTCACTGGAGTCGAGAGGATGAAAATATGAAAGGAACAACGCACAGTCCAACAACAGGTTACTTCCATCCAGAGCAGAGTCATGGAGATTACACAGAGACTCAAGCCGGTGCAGGATGAAGCC
>JZKD02S1172193.1:104041-115011 GCA_000966675.3 Picea glauca
AAAGGATAAAGGAATGCAGACTCAATATGAAGTGAATAATTTATCCATACTAAATTTTCTCTCAAAGTTGAATTATTCTCGTCTTTTCCACAGCTTGGATATGACCCATTTATAGACTTCAAATGGAACTCAAGGGATGAGTCAGAATGTTTCTAGTATATGGAAGGCCAGGGATCATGGATCTCATGACGTAACATGGAAAACTGACCCCATTTTTCAATCTAGGAACAAAACCTGATATACGTGGGTTGTAATGGTTCAACCTATGTATACACATGATGTATAATAGTTAGGGCACGTATATGTGGAAAAATATTATTTTTATCTCTGGGAACTATAAAAAGGGACTTCAAGTCTGCACAGGGAAATGGAAAAAGGCCTTCTGAGAAAATTTTCATAGGGTGAGGAAAATCTTGTTATAATAGATGCCCCCTAATGTGTGAGTTTAGAGGAGTATCTTCGATGGGAGAAATACATTATAATACCTAGAAGTGGAGTAATGGATACCCAGATGGATGAACTAGTTGCTCATGAGAATATTACAATTTGTATTGACTTTGCGCACATGGATGCCAATTTGAGTTACACTACAGATCCATGTGAAAATATACCAAACAACTATTTATGGCCATGAATAGGCAATACAAAGGTGGCTACATGCTGAAGGCTATCATAGTCATGAACAAGGCCCAGTAAAACTAGTCTTAAAATCAATTTGAGGATATCTGTATACAATGGGGTACAATTTGATCTCTCGTGATCACTGAAGTCATATAGGTATTGGTCCAATGAAATATAGCAACAACTCAGGAAAGATGCGATTATGAACTGATGTATTCAAGTCTTCTACACGATCCGCCAAAGGTGAAATTCTACATCATGTGAATAAAGGAGTTGAGGTCGAACACAATGAGACTTCATTTGATTATCGGTCATTAAGGTATACCATTAACAAACATGAGACAAACTACCGATAATGAAAGTAGGTATCAAGGAAATGAGTACATTCTTACAAGTGTGAATAAAGGTGTTGAGGTCGGACACTTGAAGAATCCATCGATCAAGAAACATTGATGTATTACCAACTTTCGATGGTGAGAGAACCCGCCACTAATGACTGGAAGCCTCTAGGTACTCATAGGACTCTAGGCTTCATTTCCAGAATAGATGGGCTGAAGTCAATGGAAGAAGACCCACTAAAAGAAGATAATTGAGACATCTCTCATCATTCAACATGAGGTACAAAGCATGATCTTGGCAATTTGGAGGATATCGGATGAATAATATGTTCATGGACCAATGATTCTGTGCGTCTTTCGCGTGTGCCAGATGCAAGCGATACATGAAAAAGACCCTCTGAATAGAAGTCAATAAGGAAAATTGCTGAAAAAGGAGAGGAAACCACCAATAAGGATAATGGCATCCAAGACACTACATGAATCCCAATGTGTGAATATATTTCTTTCCGTCGAACACAAGGGAAACCCCCCAGTCAACGACCAATGATGAAATGTTGACTGTTGGGTTCAGGGTTACCTACCAATGATGAATGTAGGACCACGGTGCACGATAACACTACAACTTCATGTAACTTTGAGACACATTGAGGGTATGGTTAACATGCAAAGTCAAGAGTTCTAAGAAATGGCCAGCATAGGCTGATAGACATCCTTTGAACAAGAGCATGAGACATATGGAAGAATCTGGAAGCATAGACTTAATGATGAAACTTTGTGATGTAAGAGGCACCAATAAAAATCTCCATAGGTTCTGGAAGAGTAACCAGTTGAGGGAGTAAATTCTAAGTAATGAGATCAACTTCCTAAGGTCATGCTAAACCCAAAATTTTGATGACAAGTGGATTCAAAAAAAATTTCTCTGTTCAAAGGCGACACGACTGCTGCCAATATAAGATAATATTCTTATCCCGCATGTATTTTTTTTTTCATAGTCAAATGAATGTTATGATACACAGGAGGAAACGAGTGTCGCAAGTAAGCAACTAGTTCCAACAATGGAACACACCCATGCTCAATGAAAGGAGGTGCATGCAAGATATGGACACTCGAGGGAATGTTTCCTCTTGGGTATAGGGTGTCAATTTGCAAAGGATATAAACAAGTCTCTGCTTAGCTAATGATGCAAACTGTTAAGGTGATAGGATTATAATGTGAAAGCGAGAACCGACAATAGGCCTAATACTACAAGGAATATAATGAGATGCAATTACAACTTAACACCAAAAAATTTCCTTTTTCATGAATTTAGTCTACTTGGTTTGAAAAAGGGGTAAAATTACATCAAATAGACATCCTTTCAAATCCAATTTACGAGTGTGAAAGGGACAAGTTCACTCGAAAATCTTTTCTCTTTTTTAGAGAGTCAGAAAAGAGCTTAAATTAGATTCGTTGGGAGTCTCACTAGGTATAGGTCAGCATGCTTATGAGTAATAAATGAGGTTCAAATGAAAAGTCATATATTATATATAAGGGACTCTCGGTGCTATGAACAAAAATCTTTGCATGGGCACCGAATGGTGCAGAGGATCTAATTAGGTCACCCATGTTTGGTAAGTCTCTACCATTTGATAATGACACTTCTAGTTGTAGAAATAAGGTTTTGTGTCACTACCAAATGGGTTTGTACCTAAGGCATATGAGCTTCAGTTATAGGATGACACAAATGTGCATAATGGATCGATGACCTATCCTATATGTTGGTTGATGAAAATACCTGTCCAAAGTTACGAATGAGCGACATGACGCTAAAAACAACAAGAATACTAGGATAAAACCACCAAACACAACTCCATCCACTGCGGTATTAGTCCATTAGGCAAAAATATTAGTAAAAAATATGCAAAGTGGGTAAATGTTTTCTATAAATAGTAAAAAAAAAACAATTTTACCATACCATTTGTATTTTTTACCCAAATAGTGCATTTTGGACCAAATTGCCCCCAAATTTCAATTGTTGATTGCAGGAGCCATGAGTGACGGAATCCACAACCATATGGACTAGGTAATTCTTCTTTATTCTCTCTTTATTTCTAGCATATTAATATTTTCAATTATGTCTCCTTTTTTGAGCATTTTAAGGTGCAACTTAGAAACTAGGGTATACATAGGTTGTAGATCATCGGGTCGTGTATACACAACCCTATACGCGACTATTTTCAAAACAAACAGTGTATAAGAAGACCTATACACGACTGTGTAAAATGTATCTCACGTACAAGTTTGTGGATATGGTTTTTAAAATGTTACTAACTCAAAAACTGGTTTGAATCTTGTAGGACAACGCTAGAGTGGAGAGAAAGAGAGCATGAAGAGGTGGATGTTACAGTGGAGAGAGATCTAGGGGACCAGATGGATTTAAATATATGTGGTTTGTATAAGTTTTGGGCTCTTAAAGGCATGAGGTCTCAAGTGAGACTGCTCTAGATGTTAGTGAACTATTGGGATCCGGATACAGAGACCTTCAACCTTGATGGACAACAATTGAGGAATGAAGTTGAGGACATATACTTCTTGACAGGATTTTCACGTTGGTGTGAGGTGGTCAAAATAAAACCCCAGGGATATGGGAGTGGCATGAACATAGAGGATTACAAATCCACTCATTGCATTGCAGGGACTAAGAAGGTAGGGAGCCAACTCCCGATCAGAGTGATCAACAATCTAAGTCTCAAGATTTTTGTCCTAGTGTTGACACAGATCACAGGGTCAACCTATTTGTATCAAGCATAGAGGCCACTTATGTACTATTCAGTGGAGTGCTTACAACCCATGGTTTATGACTAGTGCACCTCAGTTTTGTCCAACATGAAGAGCCCACTGACAAACTACAAACTAGGTAGAGAGAGGAACTTCGGGTTCAAGTCTATCCTGTGTGGTTTTTTCTTCATGCTGGTTCCAGGATTGGGCCTTAGATTCAAGATTGTTTCGCATGGACCTCAGGGTCTAGCCATGGCATAGTGGATCGAGGTGATGAGGCATAAATGAGGTGGTTGGGTGCTAACACGCTACAACGAATGATTTTTTATTCTGGTGGATTCAACAGGTGATGGCTCTGGAGGAATACCCTTATGTAGGGATTGACTTTAGAGGAGATACAAACATGCCATTACCACCAGGTTCCACCTATGGAGACATAGGTATGAATTTTTTTTTTGAATATTTCATTTTTTTGTATAAGATTTTTTTTTTTGGATGATGTCAAGTACTAACTAAACATCTATTTGATGTAGATGTGGGTCCACGATAGTCAGACGAACTTCCATGAAATCGATGGAGGCACCGGGGGGATGATCTAGTGGTAGGGGATGCTGATAGAGTGCTTCAAAACGTGCAGGGAAACGTGTCTCGTTTGACACAAAGGATTCCCATGGTTTAGGTAGAGGATCTATTGGAGTTGATGCGACAACAAGTGGTAGGTGTGCCCCATGCTTGGGTATGACTCTTTTGGCGTATCACAAATTCCATAGTATGCTATCATGAAACAAATCCAGGGCCACGTGCGTATATGTCGTGATTATTGCATGATTGAACGTATATGTATTTTGAGGGTGTGTGCCCCAATTTTGTACTATAACACTGTATTTTTGGAGAGATGAAATATATATATAAACATTGGTCTTTGGATTTACTTATATTACAATGTGTACATTGATGAAAGTGTTTTCTTTTCTTTAGTTATGTGACAAATTCCAATCTAAAACAAAATCAGCATATGCATCAAATACATAATTATGACTTCTAGGTATGTGATGATAAGTAATAAAATCAAAATGTCATTCCAAAAGTCGTACCCGTAAGAATCGTCGGAGTAGAGTAGGGTCTCACACATGGTAACCACCGTTCAACTGACGTACTACTAATTGGGAGTCAAGGAAAACTTCTAAACAATGAATACCATGTGAAATGACATCCCACAAAATTTCTATAACAATGCTATATTAGACCACATTATTCGTTGATGGCCCTAGGAAAACGTCACTTGAAGACACCACTAGACCCTCGGGTGAGTAAAAAACCCAAGAAACGGAAGCCAAGTTTCGTGTATGACAACTAGCCCCATTTGTGAATCCTAAGTAGACCGAAGACTCCATTGACATCTGCCAACCAAGGGAAAACTCGATAAGCAAGCTAAAGATAAGAAAAGGGGGGGAAATATATACACTAAAATACATTAGTATACAAATATTTACGCCCAATCGTAGGCTCAAGCGTAATATCTTTTCAAGTAGAGCCCATTCCTGGGCTCAACCAACATATTCCATTCATAATATTTTAATTGATAGGATCCTTTTTCTAAGACACGTCGCACGATATAGGGACTGTGCCACATGGATTTGAACTTGCCTATCCCCAGTGGTTCTTTGTCTTGGTTGTATAGAAGGACCAAGTCACCCTCAATGTACCGTTGAGGACAAACTTTCTTATCATATTGTACCTTGAAATTTCATTTATTCACTTCGATATCCGTGGATCCATCTCTACGATGCTCATATAGACTCTCTAGGTGTACAAGGCGTTGTTCGAGATCGAAAGTACTAGGTAGGAGCATAACTGCCAATCTAAGAGAAGGGATTTCGCATTCAATAGGTAGGATCGAATCCTCACCGTGCACTAACTGGAAAGGAGAAAAACCAGTGGAATTCTTAACCAAGGTTCAATATGACCAAAGTGCTGGATAAAGCATGATATGCCAGTCAGATTTGCTTTGGTTGACAATTTTATGCAAAATGGTCTTGAGAGACTTGTTCACGGCCTCTACTTGTCCATTTTCTTGGGGTATTAAGGGTAAGAATGACCATGTTTAAACCCCAGTTTCAATGCTAATTCTTTCATCATTTCATTCTAAAAGTGACTTCCATCATCAATAACAATCTCACTCAAGATTCCAAACCTGGCTATTTGATTGAACATGAAGAAAGTAGCAGTCTTACCATTGGATTTAACTATAGGCATGGCGTCTACCCACTTAGTAAAGTAGTCTACGACCACGATAATGTGTTGATGCTCCCTAGCCAAAGTTGGGTTGCAATCCACAAAATACACCCCCCACTTGGTGAAGGGACCGACGATAACGACTAGATGGAGAGGGGCTGGATGAGAGTGCATCTTCTGAGTGAACACCTGGAAGGGGTGACACTTTGTAACCGCTTCAAAATAATATTTAAAAACAGACGACCAAAAATAACTGGCTCGCAAATTTTTTTGGGTTGTCGCAAGCCTAGATAGATGACCACCAAAAGCCCCACTACTAAAGTCGTTCAGAACATACTCGACTTCTTCGTGAGTCAAGCAACAATGCAATATACTGTGTACTCAGAGAAACAAAGTGTCACCGACGATAAGTTAGTTCTTAATTTGGTATCGTATATGCCGCCGATCATCTCTCGAGAGATGTTGAGGGAATTTCAAAGTTTGAAGATAGACAACAATATCTCCATACCAGGGGTCTGACGACGAGACAAGGAAAATGTGTTCATCTACAAATGAATCAACATGAATAAAATCCTCATCTAACAGAGGGAAGTCGAATATTAACTCTGCAAAAACTAGTGATTTATTGGATTTTGCAGAAGTGAAATCGAGATCAAATTCTTGTAAAATAACAATTCATTTATTGTATTTTCCACCTATGATATGCCTAGTAAGGATGTATTGAAATGGATTGACATCAACAAACACAATATTTTTTCAAAGCAATATGTAGTGTCGTAATCGTTGAACTATGTGAACAACAACCAAAGCTAGCTTTTCAACATGAGAATATTTGATTTCAGGGCCGACTAAGTTTCAAATAAGATAGTAAATGACATTCTCATGGAGGTTGTCATCCTTCTGAACCAAAACCATACCAATCGTCTCTTTAGACACGACAATATAAAGAAAGTAATCTCCACTATATTCAGGAGACTTCAGCAGAGGCATTGGTACCAAGGCTTTCTTCAAAGCATCGAAGGATTCCTACGCTCGCTCACCCCAGATAAAAGGAGTGTCCTTCTTTAAGAGACACATGAAACCTTTAGTAATATTGGCATAGTTCACTATTGATGCAGGAGCATTTCTCCACCTCATCATGCGCTAGATTTCTAGCATGTTGGTGCACATTCAAACAGGGGAGAGACGTTAGTGCTCTCATTTTTCCCTCAGAATTTAAATATAATTAAGGAAATTGAATGCTGTCAGGATGGAATATCCAAGCCGTGCTTTCATACAATATATAGATGAGGTCGCCTTAAGTGGCATGCGGTAGAAAATATCTATATCCTATTCAAACTATATTTCCACTCATTGTAATCTGC
Organism: Picea glauca; assembly: GCA_000966675.3. Taxonomy (NCBI): domain Eukaryota; kingdom Viridiplantae; phylum Streptophyta; class Pinopsida; order Pinales; family Pinaceae; genus Picea; species Picea glauca. The sequence goes on from JZKD02S1172193.1 coordinate 111,357, forward strand.
CTCGGTAGTTAGGTGTTTTGAATGGTGATTAGACACCACTTGTGTAGCTTGGAGGGAAAGCTCATTGAGCCCCTCTTTTATAAATCTTTGTATTGTATGCCCAGTAGAGGCTATTGATGATCAATTGTAAATCATTTTAAGGTAAAGAGAGGAGAGTTGAGAGTAGAGACTCTGTTGTAGTTCGAGATTTTATACACACTGTAAACAAACATTCATATTAATAGAAAGAGTAGTTTTTCCTACATGAGATGATTTATGTGTGTGGTTATGTGTTTATGAATGTTATATGTGTGTTCATGAATTTATGTTGTAGATGTATGAGATAGGTTTTCATCTATAGAGTAGAGATATAATCCTCTATCTGTGAGTTTGCTGAATTATTTCTGGGTTCTTTAGGCTAAACAAAAGGAGTGCATGACAGAGCTTCGAAACCCTATGAGCCAAATGGAAGGAGTGTGTATATGAAATTCAAATCAAATACAAAGAAGAACGTGCTAGGAGCGAACATCAAAGTAATTCACATAATCATAAGGAGAGCCTCAAGGTTACTGAACACCTTGGAGGAAATTTTCGTCATAGAAGGAAGCGTAGAACAAAATTGTTGAAGATTTTGTGGAGTTATTCTAGGAGGGAATTGAGCAAGTGCAAAGCGTGCATAGAACCAACACATTATAGAGTGTTGGAGGAATTGAGGAAAACCTAGAGTTACTGAATACTCTGATGGAAGAAAGCTTTGTAGGTGTGCATTGGGTGGATGTAGGATTCACTTTGGTGAAACTAAAGGATTTGAAGAATTCAGAAATAAGACCTGTGCAAGGAGTGCACCAGTCCAACACTTGGGTAGGTGTTGCGAAAATCCATTTGAAGGTTAAATGAAGCACAAGGGGTGCACAAAAGAAAAAGTAAGTTCATCTTACAAGCTTAGGAGGAGGAGCATTGAGTAGCCAGGAGGGTACCAGAAGGTCCATAGAAGGATGCAAAAGGGCCAAGAACCTTCAAGGTTTGATCCAACAAAGCTCAGACGAATTAGCATCGTCACGTGCAGAGTTTCTGCAAGGAGTGCAAGAGTCCGAGAGAAGTCCAAGTCTTGGAAAATGAGAAAATTGTTAAGTGTGCACAGAAGTAAGGACTTTCTGAAGTCCCTAAGTCCCAAAGTCAAGTGGGATCACCCATCGTTAGGAGAGGATAGGTGGAAAAAGATGAGGAGATATGGGAGTTAGAGTTCCAGAAGATTTTCCAAGAGAAAAGGGAAATCTTCACGAAGTCACGAAGAGTAGTCTGAATCTGGATTGTTGGATCCATAGAGACACGTGGAGAAGATCCACATATTTAGGAGAAGTGGTGCTCCAGAATAAATGAAAAGAGAACAGAGTGAAATGAATCCCAAAGTCTGGAGTCCAAATATATCACAATCGTGATCTAAGGAAGTGACGGGGACCATTGATCTTCGGACCATTTATGTTCGACAATTCAGATTTCGGGAAAGGAAAGGAGTTGGTTGTTGGAGAAAAGGTCGAAGCCCAAAGTCTGAAGCTCTTTTTGGGGTTTAGCCCTAGGTCACAACCCGAGGTAACATGGGATAAGGGGCCTAGCATAGAGATCTATCATTCACTATTAAAATTCTTCAAAGGGTTGGAGGAGGAGCCCGCGGGTCTGATAGGACCTGCACTTTAGAGAAAGAGGGACCTGTGAAAAATGAATGGGGTTCCAATAGGGAACCAAAGAGTTAATCCGAATCAAGTGATTGAAAAATCCTAGACCGGGAGGTCGAGCGACCCTCTAGAAGATAACTTAAGGAAAGGGGGGGGGGGCTTTGCGCCTGAGTGGTATCAAAGCTTGAAATTGTTTTAGGGTAGAGGAGACAGTCTAGCTATGTCAAGTAGAGTCAGAGATGAAATTCGTCTCTAGACCATAGGTGAAGAGAGACAGAGTGTGATGCTCTGTGGAGACTATTGCAGGGTGTGCAACCGTTGGTAAACAGTCAGGTGGGATGCAGGTGAAGAAATATGGTTACTAAAGGCCATAAGTACGGTCGAAAGGAAAAATTCCCACATAAGAGAAAAGAGGAAATTAACAAGGATCTCAGTGAAATCTGAGCAGAGATGGAGAAGCTAGCATTGAAGATACAATATGAGGCAATGGTACACTGGATATACGAATGGCCTCTGGAAATGAAATATGAGTGGCATGTTCGGAAATTGTTGGCCAAAAGGCAACAAGAAATGTTAAAAAGGTGGCTAAGGCATGTTGAGAACCTCAATGATGAGGGAAATAGATCTGGTAGAGGTATTGTAGATTTTTAGGTGGGAAATGAGAAGAGATCAGTTGATATCATGAAATACCAGGAGGGCAGAGGAGACATCCCGATTTTCCAGGTGGGCAAGGGAGAAAAGATGAGCTCAGGTTAGAGTTAATATCAACAAGGGGTGTTGACATATGGAAAGGAAGCAGAAGAAAGGCCTCACCCATATGAAGATTCATGTGGAGCTACAAGTCACATGAATGAAGATGATGAGAAGTTAAAACCTCCTGTCACAGAGGAATAATATCAGAGGATTGTTTTGATCATTGGGGGGATCGAGATATTCCTACCAAGTAGCCAAGGAGAGGCTAGCATTTGTATTGCAGATGCAACAATAGGAGGAAAAAAAGTTGAGATTATCATGGAGGAGAAGGAGAAAATATTGAAGTCTTCCCCGACAGAAGAAGAGGAGCACCTAGTTGAATCACTCACTTAGTGGGAGATGGAGTTGAAGATGTTGGAGGATTGGTTGGACAATTCAGAACTATAATATGGATTCCAGGAGATATCCAGGCCAGAGGAAACACACTAGTGTGAGGAGCAGGTAGAGGAAGTTGGAGATGTACCAGTAGAGGAACTGGAAGAAGATAATATGTCATAGGAGATAGCTAAGCAATAGCTCAGTAAGGAGCTTGCAGAATTGGATTCTACAGTAGAGTGGCCCGTCAATGTCATCGGATATGAAGGTAGGATGGAGGACTCGGTTGGTCTACTCATCGACCGACACAAGGAGTTGCAGCCGGGTAGACTGCATAAGAAAATCCAACCAACAAAGAAGTTGTAAGAAGTCATAGAAAATATATGGAGGCCGATGGTGAAGTTAGCGAAATAATATGTCAGCAGAGGGAAGCTGAACATAGGAATACCTACACGAGTAGCAGGGAAGTGGAAATATTAGAAGAAGCAAGGCAAAGGATCAAGAGGACAAATCCAGGAGAAAGTTTGGGATCCAGGAGGATTTCAACATAGTTGGGAAGCTCATGAGCAGGAGCTCATGAATTTTTGTAGCCATGGAGTATGATGTAGGAACATCGCTCCACCTCAACACGTGCTAACTGTCTAGCACGTTGTTGTGCATTCAAAGAGGGGAGAGATGTTAGCGCTCTCATTTTTCCCTCAGAATTTAAATGTAATTAAGGTAATTGAATACTATCAAGCTCAAAGAGCCAAGCCGTGATTTCGCACAATATGTAAATGAGGCCACCTTAAGTGGTTGATGGTAGGAAGGATCTAGATATGATTCAGACTAGATTTCCACTCATTGTAATCTTCCTTGGTAGTTAGGCATTTTGAATGGTGATTAGACACCATTAGTGTAGCTTGGAGGGAAAGCTCGTTGAGCCACTCTTGTAT
>JZKD02S1172193.1:134374-147699 GCA_000966675.3 Picea glauca
CCTAAATCTGTAGTTAGATTAGAGAAATTTTACGATCTTCAAGATAAATTCAAAAAATCGGTCAACTGTAAAACCAATAGTTCCTCGTTATCATATGAAAAAGTAAACTTAGGAATTAATGACAATCTGCAGTGCATTAATTTAGGGGTTGGGTGTTCTGAACAAGAAAAAGATGCATTTATTAAATTGTTCAAAGAATTTAAAGATGTTTTTGCATGGACGTATGATGACCTTAAAACTTTCGACCCTAATATCATACAGCATGTCATTCCTATGAAAACCCAAACCTTTCCCTTTCAACATAAATTACGAAAAATGAACCCTAAGCTTGAACCGACCATTAAAAAAGAATTGAATAAACTATTGAATGCTAAGATAATTTTCCATGTTAGGCACACTCAATGGGTTTCTAACCTTGTCTCTGTTCGGAAGAAAAGTGGGGAAATTCGAATATGCGTCGATTTTCGAAACCTTAATAGAGCGTCTGATAAAGACAACTACCCTGTCCCACCCATGGAACAGATCCTTCAACATGTATCTGGTTCTGAGAGGCTATCTTTATTGGATGGTTTCTCAAGGTACAACCAAGTCTTGATGTCTCCTCCAGACCAACTTAAAACTACCTTCCGCACTCCATGGGGCACCTACGCTTATCGAAAAATGCCCTTTGGATTGATTAATGCCAGTGCCACTTTTCAAAGAGCGATGGACATCGCTTTCCAAGGCTTAATCAATCAGTCCGTTGTAGTTTACTTAGATGATGTTACTGTATTTTCTAAAAACAAAACCGATCATCTAGCTCATTTAAGAGCAGTTCTACAGCGATGTCGTAAATACGACATTTCTTTGAATCCTAAAAAATCTATTTTCACAGTAGAACAAGGTAAACTCTTAGGATTTATTATGTCAAGCAAAGGGATTATTATCGACCCCGAAAGGACTCAAGTCATCTCGAAACTTCCCCCTCCTACATCCAAAAAGTCTATGCAGTCTTTCTTAGGCCAGATAAACTTCGTTAGGAGATTCGTCCCCAGTTTCTCCGAAATGGTCAGACCTTTACAGAACCTAATTAAGAAAGACGCACAATATCACTGGGGACCCATAGAAAACCAAGAGTTTAATGCAATAAAAAAGGCCATAATGGACGCTCCTTCTCTCATGAGCCCCGATTTTTCCCAAGACTTCACGCTCTACACTTTTTCTTCTGACCGCTCCTACGCTGTCGTCCTAACTCAAAAGAACTATGAAAACAATGAAGTACCCATTACCTTTATGAGATATGCTTCCAAAGGTGCTGAACTTAATCATCCAGCGAAAGATCAACAAGCCTACGTTGTTTTCAAAGCCGTCAAGCATTTCTGGTCTTATCTTTTGAAATCTAGGACGAAAGTTATTGTCCCTTATCCAGCCGTCAAGAACCTGTTAGTGCAGAAAGAACTAGGTGAAAAGAGGGCCAACTGGGTTACCTCCTTACAGGAGTACGACATAGAAATTACCCCATCTTAGATAGTGAGAGGCCAAGGGTTATGCAAGTTAATCGTTGATTCAGCAGCAGGAAAACAAGAAGAAAACAATATGTCAAACCTAGGACAACACAATCAAAATGCAATCTGTTGTGCACAAAACTCTGTCAGTCCGTGGTATGATGATATAAAATTCTGTTTTGAACATGGGTCAGCCCCCCGTCACCTGGATCCCACTAAAAGAAGAGTGTTAAGATTAAAGTCTGCCTCCTTTCATCTGGTTAATGGTATTCTGTTTCGTCAAAATTTTGATGGCGTATTGATGCGCTGTCTTGAGAAAGACGAAGCAAAAAAAGTCTTACTAGAATTGCATGCAGGAGAAGCTGGTGGGCATTTTGGTGGTGACACCACTGCCCATAAAGTTTTGAGAGCTGGTTATTACTGGCCCACACGTTTTAGAGACGCCCATGCCTTGTGTCGCAAGTGTATTATTTGTCAAAAAGCATCAGGGCGGTTACAGAAACCAGCCTTTCCTTTGCAGCCTGTTTCAGTAGACTCCCCTTTTCAGCAGTGGGGCCTTGATATTATAGGTCCAATCAATCTGTCATCCTCTCAGTAGCATAAGTTTATCATAACAACCACAAATTACTTTACCCGGTGGTCTGAAGATACCGCATTAAGGGCTGTGAATACAAGTCAGGTAATTGCCTTTCTAAATTCGAATATTATTACTTGTTTTGGTATCCCTGATTTCTTAGTATTCGATAACGCTTATTACTTTTCCTCTCTTGAGATGAGCAAGTTCGCTTTGGAAAAAGGAATTAAATTGAAGTATTCCGCCAGCTATTACCCCCAGGGCAACAGATTGGTAGAATCAACAAATAAGAACTTGATTAAAATCATCAAAAGAACGGTATCTGAGAATCACAAAAACTGGCACAATGCACTGTTAAATGTGATCTGGGCTGATAGGGTAACACCAAAAACTGTTGTAGGTAACTATCCCTTATTTCCCGTCTATGGTAGAGAATCAATTCTGCCACCACACATTCTTCTTCCCTCACTACATCTATCTCATAAAATACAAGAAGAAGACCGTCCCCCTCTGGAGAACCGAATTAACGCTTTAATGAAACTAGAAGAGGTAAGAGCCCAAGCTAAACGTAAGTTGGATCAACATCAGCTAGTAGTCAAAAGCTGGTTTGATTCCAACTCTGCCTCTGATAGGAATTTTGAAGTAGGTGACCTTGTTTTGAAGTGGGACAAACCACATGAGGGAAAGGGAGAGCACACGAAATTTCAGAACTTATGGCTTGGACCATTTTTAATTGCTGAGAAATTTGGTCCCAGCTCTTTTCGATTGCAGAATCTAGAGGGACAACCTGACACATATCCGGTGAATGGACAAGTTCTGAAAAGATATTTCGCTTGATGACAACCCTTTCTATACTATGTAAATATTCTGTTTTGGTTTTCTTTTCTTTTACTATTTTGGTTTCAATTTTTCCTTGCGCTTATTAGTTTTTTATGTTGGAATACACATACCTGCATTGTGAACTGTTCAGATAAAGAAAAAATAAAATTCTTTCACTAAAATGACTACTGAAAAATTGTATAAACATCAATTGTATACTTCTGAAATTTACAACTGTGTTGGCAAAAAAAATTGTTGTTTGAAAGAAGTTAACTGATTTTGATCTATGAGTAAAGCCTTTCACGATCATCCATTATCTTTTTACGCTATCCCTATTCCTTAAGGGAACAACTCAAAAGATGTCTCCCTACCTCAGAAAGTTGGTTCTGTAAATAAACCATCTCTGGATCTTAATTAAGAACAGTTCTAAAAAATTCTGTTGAGGTCTGTAAAAAATATGTTAAAATATCATAATTTTCAGCGTCACCCCACTCAACTATATATCTTTAAAAAAAAATTAAATCATTAAAAGAGCTGTGGGAAGTGCTTGTAAACCCTCCGCGATGCTGAACAAGTCTTCTTGCAGCGGGTAAATGCATGCATGACGCCAAGATAACTTCGTTGGGGTATTGAACAGGCCCGCTAGTAGCGAAGCAATGTCGGGTATATGAAAATTTGCAAATATGAAACCTCTTGATCTTAAAATGTCCTTTATTCTGATCTGGAACTTCTTGGCAGGATACAGATATCAGAGTGGGTTAAATGGCAACCCTATCGAGGCTATGGACGCCTGCTGGCAGCAGTGGCTCTATCAACAGTATTGGGGATTCTATCTTTAACATCATGGCTTGCTTGGCTTCAGATTGTTATCAGTTTTCATCCTTTAAACACTGCTGGAATATTTGGTTAATGATGATGTTTAAACGATTTTCTGGTTGTTATTTTTGAGTTGGAATTTTTCTCATTATCATAATCTGAATTCGTTCTTTTGGCAGAGATAACTGCTTCTACCAGTGCGTCGCCATTGTTGGCAGCCAATTAGCATTTTTATCCTATCGTTATAAGCTTCCCACATCAATGTTTTGCAACCCTTGATTTTCATCACAATCTTTGAATAAAACGAAACTATTATTTGGTGCATTCACACACTTGCCTTTGTTCTTGTTTTCACAACTGCAAGCATGAAAACTTTGATTTTGAAGTCACATTAAAATTGTCACTGGATTATTATGGTACTCTTGTCTATGTGTTCTTTTCATTTCCAATTTGATTATAGTCGCACAGTTGGCAAGACTCCAAGATCTTTACTCATTTGGCATTCTTTAATTCTTAATGTGATTCAATTTTTATAAGACTGTGGTGATATTATAATGACTGTCATTGAGTCCTTAATACATTGGCGGTTTGATGTTCTATAATATTTCATCGATTTCCTTGACACATTGGTTTCATGAAAACACATTGACATTATAGGTTAGACCCTTGGTGTAATCTTTTCATACAACACATATGTGATATGATCGAACCCTTGGTGTTGTTTTCAAATTATTGTTTTGATTTTAAAACTATGCAAACGCTATGCTTATGCAAATTTTTGGGTCAATTTACCATAATTTCATTAATTATTTGAATGCGCATTGTTTTTAACATATGCAATAGTGATTTGAATCGCTATATGCGCCATCGGTTGTACATTGGGAAATGACTGTTTTGCATGGGCTGAGCTAGCTCCACCACCCTCGCACATTCGGGCATTAATGCCTTTCCCCTATCCCGGGTCACCTCTGTTAGTTTTCGGGTAAGCCTGTGAGCCTTTCGATCCCGCGAATGCCCTGTCCAAACCCTTGCCCGTTCACCCTGCTCGCTGTGTGTTCCCGTCTATGGCACCTGTGGTGCGCATAGAGCCAAATAGTAGCCAAACACTCTTTCTTTTCGACAATGCCCGCGAAGATTTGGAAAATGGTGGCTGGATGGTGTTTATCCAGAGATTTGAGGGTTTTAATATTTTGGTTGCCCAACAATTCGCCCTTACCTTTGACGGTTACAGGGCTAAGGTCAGAGACATACAACTCGAGCTCAATGAGGAAATTCTAAGTTTGGCTACAGGCTTACCAGCCACAGGGAAAAGGTGGTTCAAAAACTCCAAAGTAGACGAGGTGTCGTGGCCGCTATTATTCACTTCAAGGAAGGTTGTTTCCTGTGATAGAGGTATTCCTATCACTACCCTCAAACCCAAGTGGCACGATATTTTGGTAATTGTTAAACAGTTTTTGACCTGCGAAGGTCGGTATGGCTTGGTATTTCTGTATCATCTTCGGTTATTGACGAATTTTATAGTCTACCCTCTAAACATGCCACATTATCTCTTACGTAGTCTTTACAAGATGTCTAAAAGATTCAAGCGTGAGAAGGCTGATAACAGCCTTTTCCATCACGGTTTGATTAAACTCATTGTCATCCACCATTTGAGTCTTAGTGGTGATAGTTGGCAAGCCTTCCTATCTAGGAATGGATTTTCCACTCCCGAGTTTGTCCAAGTGGACAAGGTTGTGGTTACTGAAACTTTGGTTGGGCCAGCCGTGCCATTTCATATCCTTCTACCCCTTGTCAAACCCTCGGATTGCCACGATCTTGATCTACCCGATGTCATGGCCAACCCATGTGCTAAGGATGATATTAAGGCTGTCAAAAGACCTGGAAGGAAGAAAGTCAAGGGTGATACTGCTTTCAACAATAAAGGGAAGAAAAATGCTCGATTGATATCAAGATTTGCCTGGAACAAGCCCAAGCCAAATGTCGACCAAAAGCCAATAGTCTTGAGCGAGGACTCAAACTCCGATATTGAGAGTTTCCTAGACGAGGAATATCCCTATTCTCATGGCCTATGCTCTAAGGAACCCTATGACTATGTCTCTAACTTACCTCTGTGCGTTAAGAACGATCCTAACTACCCGAGAATCAAGCTACATAAGGAAACCCCTGGTAACTTGAACAAACCCTCGCCTGTGATGCCAAAGCCCGATCAATCACCTTGCACACAATGTAATGCCTGGATTGAACGTTATTACACCAACGTTCCCCTATTGCAATCAAAGATCAAATCGTTATAGGAACGTGTGACAGTGTTGTCAAAGGAGAACGACAGGCTTCAAGCCAACGAGAAGAAACAAAAAACCACCGGTTCAATTGTTTTCAAAAACGTCGAGGCAACAACGAACTTTGTCAATTCCAAGTTATCGTGATCGAATCATTTTCTAAATACCTAGGTGTGTATTTCCATATTGATTTTGTTTTGTATAACCAATTGGATTTGCTTTCAATAGCTCTGTTTTTTTTTATTCAAAATGATTCTATTACTCTCGTTTTACCAAAATAATTTCCTTATGAATCATGAGTGGTAAATTTTTTTGCTAAACTCGGACATAGCTACGATTTAGTTAATATGATTTTATTGTTCTCAGATTAGTATAAGCAATTGATTTGTTTTGATTCTGTTTGGTTCGCTTTGAAACAATTATGTTTGTTCGAATTAATGTAATCAATTAGGTTTGTTTTCATTTAGTTTTGTTCGAATAGATTTAAGGAATGATTTTGTTTGTTTCCATTATGATTGCATCCGACGACCTGTACAGGAGATTTATTTGCTAAACTCAGACACAACTATGATTTGGATTGATACAATTTTGTTGTTTCTGGATTATGTCGGCTCTGAGTTGGTTTAATTTATTTCTTATGGTTCGATTTTGAAACGATTTTGTATGCTTGAATTGGCATGATCCTTTACGTATGCGATGCATTAATATCAGTGATTGGTTTGATAAATACAACATAATCCATTAAATTGAAAAAAACAACTCTGTTAGTTTGGATTTAAAAAACGATTTTGTTAATGGTTGAGTCGACATAAATTATTGCATTGGTTACAGTTTGTGTCGATTGAAATTGGTTCAAGAGATGATTTCGTTAGTTCCCCAACTGTCAATCGATTCTGTCTACTCCCAATTGGCAATAACGAACATTTGACATTTTTCATATATTCCTGTCACCGTTCAGTTAAGAAACCATGATTTCGTTTGTTTCAATTTGCATACAAGTTTTGGTTTGATGTGGCATGAATGATTCACTCTATTTGGAATTAGTAATTAAATATTTGGTTTAATAAGTCGAATATAATTCTGTTAAGATTTGAATTGGTTTTGAAACGATTCTGTGTTCAAATTAGACCAGCTAAAGAATCACAAGATTCTGTAGCTAGTCTTGAAAATTAGATTTTTGTTAAGTTTATCAATAAAACACTATTTAAACTTTTGTATTCTTATCTACTTACAGGTACCCACGAATTTCATTGACACATTGGACATGCTGTAGCAGTTTAGATATAGTTTTCAAGTTGTTAGTCATAGGAAAAAATAGGGACTTGGGAGATTATTCCCAGATTTTTTGTAATTTGCTTTGACAATTCCCACAGGGATGTTTTACCCTGTGGTCTTTAAATACTTGTTATTTTTTGTATTGACCCATCATCATCACTGTTGGGAGAACCAGACTATGGATTTATGATACAGACTGGGATGAAAGTTGATGTCTTGTAACAACTTTAGCTTTCAATATATCAAACTTTTATTTCAAGTTTTCTTCATATCAGTTTGCAATCAATTATAGACTACTTTAGCTATCGTAATTCGTTGCAGGTTGATGTGACTTGGTTAATGTATTATCCATATCTGATATCTCTTATTTTATAAAATACAACAATCACTCTGTTTCAATTTAGTGAATTAAAGATTTATCTTCTTCGTTAAATGAATCATATTGTACAAATCTTTGCATACAGATTTATCTAAATGTGTTGATTTGTAAATTATAAGATTGTTGTCATCTTTTATGTCTTGTTTGTCTTGTCATTTATATTTGAAGAAAACTGCTGCCTTCTGGTTTACCAGAATCTTGCAGAGAATCTGGTGCTGGTTTCCTCCCCTCGAACAACTGAACTGGATCCTTTATACAGGACAAATTGGAAAGCGTTATTATAGGTTAGTATATTAGTGTTATTTAAGTAGTTTAGATAGATATATATATAGTTTAGATTCTTAGTTAGAATTATTATTTTAGTTTCTTAGCTTACACAGATTTTATTTAATTTCTTTCTCATAAAATTATAAAAATAAAAAAAAACAATAGTTTCGTTGTCTTAGGACAGTTTACAAATGATTTTTGCAGGTTTTCATTTAAATCTGTAATCTGTAAATATTGTATATTTGTAATTGGATCTAAATCTGTTGATAATTGAACATTTAATTTTATAGAACTATTGCTGCATAACATAGATAGTAGACTGTATATATTTAGTTCAGATTTGTTTATTAATTTTCTTTATTTTTTGTTTTCTTTAGATTAGTTCCTCAATGTAGTTTTCTTTCATTTTCTTAGGACTTAAATCGGCCAACGGAGCCACTAAACCCGTCAGGGTGGATCATCCCAAACGACTTGTGTTATTTTGACAACCCCGGACCGGATCCACTCTTCCAGTTGGCGAGCGTTCATTTTCGCCCGTCAACAACCAAGTAGGACATCAAGAAGAAAACACCCAACCCAATATGCAAGGACAATCAATGAAAAGGATGATGAGAAATGCACTGCCCAAAAATTCAACCAAAGAAAGGTTTCTTATCTCTCTGTAGGCACTGAATAGTCATAACAGAGACCTAAGAAGACTCAGTAACCATCAAAACTTACCCAACAAACATTAAACTTAACAACCAAGCACACAAGAATGATGTATGCGACTATTCAGGAGAAAACTACATATACATGCCTCTTGCAGAAGGACAACATGTGTATGTATGTGATTGTTAAGAAAAAACCCGTGTATATGTATTAAAACACTTCTAGGTTAAGGATAAGTCTAAGAAACTCATAATCAAAATGAACAGAGGCTGTCAAGCAATCAAAGGACAAGAAATCAGTATAAATGAGAGCAATCAAAGTAGAAAAGAAGATTTTAGCCCCAATATGGTTGTCAATTCTATTACGAGGAAAATATCTCTATGGCATGGGGTAAACCACAATAGACATAAATGAATGCATAAATCAACTCTAATCTCAAGTATGCTATATAAACAAATATGTTAACAAGACAATATAAAGATCCCACCTCATCGAGACGTTCGATGAAGTCCACCGTTGAGCACTTGACTCAAAGAAATACACCTGCAACTTACTCAACAACCAAGATACACAAGCATATGGTGATAATATATAAATTTAGAAAATTCAATAGAATAATTCAACAATATTCATAACAAATATGCCCATGGAATAACAATTCAAATATTTGCAAGACATTAATTGGAAAAGAAAAGAGTATTTCTAGTAAAATGTAATCAACAAAAGTGTATGAATGAAAAACTTATGTGTCAGCACGGTTCGGAACCAAGAAACTAAGTCCCTTCCAGCTGGGCCTCCATCACTTCAATCCTCCACCAAAGGAAATCTCATATAAGAGAGACAATAAGGTTCTCAATCAAGTAGGGAAGAGCTTGGGGGTTGAACAATGTGTTCAGACTTAAAAGGATAAAGGGATGCAGACTCAATATGAAGTGAATCATTTCTCCAAAGTAGTTTTTCTCTCAAAGTCGAATTATTCTCCTCTTTTCCAAAGCTTGGATATGGCCAATTTATAGCCTTCAAATGGAACTGAAGGTCTGAGTCTAAATGTTTCCAATATATGGAAGGTCAAGGATCATGAATCTCGTGACGTGACATAGGAACCCGACACCATTTTTTAATTTGGGCACAAAACCAGATGTACGCGGGTTGTAATGATGCAACCTGCATATACGCATGATGTATAATAGTTAGGGAATGTATATGTGGAAACATATTATTTTTATCTCTGTGAACTGCAAAAAGGTACTTCAAGTCTGCATAGGGAAATGGAAAAAGGCCTTCTGAGAAAATTTGCATAGGGTGAGGCAAATCTTTCTATAATAGATACTCAAAGGCTTCCCTTGGAAACAATTTGGTTAAGATATCTACGATCTATTATTTTGTCCCAACATACTTGAACCTGATTTTCTTATCCGCAATCTATTCACATAGAAAATGAAACTTGATCGGAATGTGTTTTATCTTGGACTGCATCATTGGAATCTTTGAAATAATGATGGCATTGGTGTTATAAAAAATTATTGAAATGGGCTCATCATATTCAACCTGTATGTCCTTCAAGGTTTGTTTCATCCAAAGTAATTGGGTACACCATGTTTATGCTGTAATATACTTTTCTTTTGTTGTAGACAAGGATACTGAATATTGTTTCTTACTTAACCAGGATACCATAAACTCACCCAAGTAGAAATTTTCTCCACTTATACTTCTTCTATCATCAATGCTACTTGCCCAATCTTCATCTTTGTAGAAAATAAGAGATAGATCATTCCCTTTTGGATACCATAATCCAAATTCTTTTGTAACTTTTAGATATCTGAATATCCTCTTCACTTCCATATCATGTGATTCCTTTGGTGCTGCTTGAAACATTGCAAATTGTCCAACTTCCTGCATCACATCCGATCTAGAAGATGTCACATAGAGTAAACTACCAATCATCGATTTTTACAGTCTCTAGTCCACATTCTTTGAATCATCATCCTTACTTAACTTGCAACTAGTCTGCATGGGAGTACTGACTAGTTTGCAATCTTCCATTCTAAAAAAATTTAGCATTTCTATGATATACTTGTTATAACCCTAATTTGCACTAGACATGCTTACCTGGCATCAGACCATATTAGATTCATTCTTTGCCAAAACACTGTTGAACAAATCTTCTTAAAAACCCCTTTTATAAAGGCCCACACACCCTGCTCCATTACTACACGCATGTACATGCTAGTTGACCCAAGACAACCTGCGTGTACCTACAAAAGAACGAAAAAAGGAAAGTTGCTAATAGAATAGACAACTTTGGGTAAGTTAACTAAACCTTTCGGCCATGCATGGCCGGTCATTACACCAAATACCCAGCTCCTTCTAACCTATAAAATAAGGGGTAGTGGTCCCATTTGAAAGGAGGAGAATCATAGTAAAGAAACTATACCCGATTAAACATTCCCTTTGTCCCAACCTTTAGCCATCCTTGTGAAAAGAGAAGTATAGAGAAAAGCAGTTGGAAGATAGTGGAAGAAGAGCCCAGGACCAGAATCGAGGAGTAGTAGCCGACTTTATCATTGTAAGGTATCATTGTGAAGTTAATAAAATAATTTCTTTTCTTGTCCCGCCATATGAGATTGTCATTATTGGAATATTGATTGTATGATTGATTAACTATATAACCCATTAGTTCATAGATCAAATGCATGTGGAATTATTTGTTTGTATTTAGTGAATGCAGGTCAACATTGGGAGGAGATTTGCAGTCAAAGAACGACCAAGCGCGAAAAGGGATCGACATCAAACATGAAAAATAAGGTACGTCAACTTAATCTCTTGAGCCTTGTATTTACATATGAGTAATGGGGGTTTAGGCATGGGATGATGGTAAAAAGTAAGAATATTTAGGTCATTTATGCATGCATGATAAAACCCTTAGTGTTATTCCATAGGAGGTATTTCCCATCCACAACATAATTGGTGACCATACTGGGGATCTCTAGGGTTTCTGGGAATGTTTTTTCTTGGGTATTTTTAAGAATTGGTTTAATTTCTTGTTTTTAAACTTTCTGCAAAAGTTTGAGCTAACAAAGATTTTGGTCTTCCATACCAGTTATCTCTATTTCTTTGCTTGAATGCATTTTTTTTTTAGACCCATAGAGGTACACGCGGCCTGTATAAGGTCTGCACGCGTGTACCCGCACCCTACCTTCCCACAGTCCACGTCTACACACTAGCTGAGGAAGTGTCAGTCGCATGTATGATTCCAGAAAATTTCTTTTAGAGAGGCAATCATCCTCTCCCATGTTAGAAATAATCCTTCTCAAGGGTTTTCTAGAACTCTTTCTAGTCTTTGTTATTTGCAGTCTATAGCTTAGGTTTCACCTCATATTGGTTTGTTCTATGAAGTTTTCCTTGAATTGTTTTCTTTTTTCTGTTAAAGTAAGTGCCTGAGTCTTCAAGAGATCCTGGTTCTCAGTACCAGTAGTCTCTGCCTGGGATAGATTGCTTGGTCGTTCATTTGTCTTAGATTTTCAGAGATACAAGCTGCCTGCATAAGGCCAGAATGCGTGTACACGCGCCCTGACTTTACATAGCTCGCATGCACATGCTTGTTGTTGAACTGTCAGCAACATGCCTGTGAAGATTATTTTTTTTTAAGGTGACACAGTCATCCTTTCCTTTGACAAGAGTTATACCTCTCAGGTTTTTAGGTCTCTGTCATAGTGGTCAGTAACTTAGGTTTGATCACATCAATAGCTTTCTTTTTCATTAAGAATTTTTCCTCAAAATTTGATTTTTATAGGGTTTTTAGACAAGTGTGAGAGTCTAGTTTTAATTTGCTTGTGTGTTGTTTTTAAAGTGACTCTTTGCGATCTGCACTTAGGTCAGAAGTTTTCTTGGTTTTTACTTGATATTTTTCCTTTTTTCTTTGTGAGCATTCAAATAAAAAAAATAAAATTATTTCTTTGTTTGGTTAAATAGTGTTGGTTTGCATTAGTAACCAGGAAAAGTATTTGCTTTCATAAGTTCTTGACGGTTTACTTAGATCATAAGTAGCTCGTAGTCGAGTGAAATCCTTCTTTGAGTTTGTCGTTCAAAGATCTTAGAAAATTTTTGGTTTGAAAATTTGTTTTAGATTTGAGTCAAGAAGAAGTTATTTTGTTTCCATCTTTCTGTTTATTTTTCTTTTGTCTTTCAAACATCACTAGTTTCACTTTCATAACCTTTGACTTAAGACAAGCCATAAAAATTAACGCTAAATCTAAAATTCATTAGAATTTTTATGTTTGTAGGGTCAACCAACTAGTTTAGGGTTAGGGTCTTGAATTAGGTTGGAGAGGAAACTCTTCAAGGCCATTAAATCAAACATTGGAGTCTGAGTTAGGGAGTGTCAAAGTCCAGTATCGTGAAATTTATCCAGGAACCCCCTCTAACATAGGGGTTAAACACGAGGTCACGTGCGGAAAGGTAGCAGAGATAACCCCTCCAAATCTGGACCAATCGTAGTGGAGAACACATATAGAGGGCTTGTCTTGGGATTCCATCGATTTCATTTTCCATGGAGCTTCGTGGGTCTCGAATCCGTTCGAGGTCCTCAATTATCTTCTGGAGACATACACAGGTGATTGCAGGGGTATACCATGGTACCTAAGATAGACATTAGGCCATGATTTGCAGAGTATACTTGGAGGGTGCTTCTGTGTTCAAGTTGCACTTGCACTGATAAGTTTCTCTAGTGTTGGTTGTTGTAACTGTTCTTCCAACTAGTTTAGTGTTTGCTTGTTTTATCT
>JZKD02S1172193.1:148710-161165 GCA_000966675.3 Picea glauca
CCCGATCCTCCGATCCCCGATGTGCTCCTAGCGTATTGGCTTTCCGGGCTAAGTCCTGGTCAATACGACCACCACGTTCACAAGACCACAGTCTTAATTTCTTGTCGGGGTTTCGGCATTTGCGATGACACAAAACACCTATACCCAGGACTTGCGATATCCCGATTCCCGATTCTCCCGGATGCTCGACACGTGTCCCTGTTAATTGGACGGCTCAGATACTATCGGGAAATCGCAGATCGTGATTTCCTATTACAACGGTTCCACACTCCTAAATTCTCCGATGAGCGAAATCCCGACGCCTCCCAAACGCTGACACGTGTCCTACCGAGATCAACGGTTAGGATCCATTCTCGGGATTTCGAGGACCACAAGGTCTCGATTCTCAGACTCAACAAAATCCCGATGACTTCTTCGGGATGTTGACATGTGTCCTTCCGAGATCGACAGCTAGGATTCTCCCTCTGCACACTAGAGTTTAACTCCGGCGCATCTTCTCGAGGTCTATCGGTAGTCGGGACTATGATCCAAGATCTGACGGTTCAGATCATTTCCTCGCATGTCTACCCCTGCGCACCTTTCCCAGGTCCAACGGTTTACGTGTAATGTGAACCGAGATCTAACGGTCCAGATTCATTCTTTTGGGTCTTGGGATTTACGATCCCAATTTCCTCGTTGCTCACGATGATAGAGGAAGGAGGGGCAAGGTAAGTAATGCCTGCGTTACTTTCGTCAATCTAATGGTCGTGGATGACTATGGTTCCTCCGATGAGATCTCATCCGTTGATCTGTCACTTCTCACAACGCTACCACCTTGGAACCTTAATAAAATCGTTCCTCCTCGTGCAGGGTTAATAAGGCCTGAGCGTTTAGGTCCTTGTTATGGGTTCTTGGTGAACCTTTCCAAGGAGGGAACCTCTGAGAAGAGATTCCTACCAGGTCATTTCCAGAAGCGGATAAAGGAAGACAACTTCTTGAGAATGGCTGGGCATGATTGGCTTCATTTTATCAACGTACGTCGGGCATAGTATCCTTTGTGATAAGCATATATCCACTTATTCATATCAAACATTATGCGAACACTCTCATGCGGCAATCCTTTACAATTTCACAGTTCTAAGAGCTAATATCTACTCCTTATCATCAATTAATACACAGACATTCCTACACAGGAAAACATGTACAAATTCCACAAGTCTATGAACATATGTGACAGCATATAAATTCCAGATGCAATATGAGMAAAACACTTATCAGAARTAAGTTCCRCAATGGAAAYGACTGCTGAGAGGGGTGCTCGTTTCCACCCAACCGTAGGCGTAGTGACTCCAAATGGATTTACCACTAGCCACCCCCGAGCTGAGACCACGATGTCCTGAGACCTGCGTCTCTCTGTCTGCCAGTGCCCAAGAGCAGAGGTTGCAATCCTCCCTCTCTGCGATCACTCACTCTGCGTAAAAATTGTCAGAGTTCCCCTCGCGTCTGCCCCCTTCAAATCGTTTCAGCCATACGCCTTATCCTCTCCCGAGGTTGCATGTGGCACGATTTCCCTCGCACTGATCAGGCCTGACGTCCCTATGGATGGGCGGTTCACCATCCCATCCCTCATCAAGACATCCGCCTACCAGTCTGCGAGCCATTAATTTTTAGGGCCAGCGAGCCGCTTTTGGTTCTCCGGGCCAGTGGAGTCCAAATACGGTATTTTAAATTCTCAGTGGAAGTTAACGCCACCTTTTCAGGTGCCTTCCACCACCATCGTGGTCTCTTTTTTTTCACATCCCCTCTCAGCAGTTCTGCAATTAATTCAACTATCATTTACATTCATTGACCTCTTCCTGCAGGTCCATTTACAACACACATTCATAATTATGAGTTTTTCCATAGTCCTTGGCCAGTTCAGTTATATTTACAATCTGGGGGAAACAGGGTGTTACAATTTGGTAACAATGCTTTCTTATCAGCTGCTTTCCCAACTGGAGGCAACCCCGGTTACAGACAACCTATTCCTATGAAGGGTACTATTCCTGCACAGGGGGGCAACCTAGGAACTTCTTCCGCATCAGGACCTTGGAATTCTTGGTAGGGATCAGTTCCCTCGTAAGGAATGCCGATCTGGGGCAATTTTTTTCACAACAAATGGAACCCCAAACAAGGAACTATGCCTATGCCCATGGGATCGGCATGGGGTAACCCTTCCCAAAGTCCTCAGAATGTAATGCATGCCCAACCATCTACGTCCTATTTTGGGAATCAACCGATGATGTCACCTCACACGCAGAATCCGTATGCTAGTCATGGCCATGGTTTTTACCAGAACCTAGGCCAACAACTGAACTTTTCCTGGAAACCTCGTGCCAGTCAAACTCCAGGTCCCTTTTTCCATGGTTATCACCAACAACCCAAACTACCTTTCCTGACAACCTTGCATTTTCCAGACTTGACAAGGTTGTTGAATGACCCTATCTGTCATGATCCGCATTGGCCCCCTATGCCGACGAAGTTGCCTTCATACATACCAAAGTTCAAAGCCAAGACTAACGAAGATCCAGGAGATCATGTGACCACCTTCCATCTTTGGTGCTCGTCTAACTTGTTGAAAGATGACTCCGTGCAATTGCGATTGTTTAGACGTACTCTTATTGGGAGTGCCACGAAATGGTACATTGAGCTCGACCACTCAAGATACTCTTCCTTCGGTGAATTGGCAATGGCTTTCCTAAACCATTTCCAATTACCTGTGAGATATGACGCTGACACAGAATTGCTGGCCAATTTCGAACAGACAAAAGCAGACCATATCTCTGATCACATCCGAGAATGGAGATGCCGGAAGAGTTTAATTAAGGTGCCAGTCCCATCAGCATTCCTGCTCGAGTGGTTCCTTAAGTCTTTGGTTCCACAGTTATCCAAAGATGTTGCGACATCGGGAGTGTTTTCCGAAGAAGATTCCATCATGAGATCTCAACATCTTGAGCTAATCTACTCTCAGTTTGGTTTATTATACGAGATATTTCTAGATGCGCCACACTCAATACTTGATAAAACCAGACAGAGAGTTGGATCACATGCCAATGGTATTGTTGGTTCAGCACAAACAAAGCTCGTTGAACAATTGACGAAGAAATTTCAACAATTGTCTATACAACACACAACAACCAACCAAACTATTGTTTTGGCTGCTCCCCCTACCCAAACTTCGTATGTACACACGGTGCAATCAACAAATCCAAAGGCCACCCAACAGCTTGAAGGAAAGAAAAAACAACAAAAGAAGGGTAAGGGGGATAAGAAACCCACTAATAATGCTGGTGGGGGAAACATTGCGAAACGAAAGGTGAGGTATCTGTGCAACCTATGTGCGGAAGGCTACCCGACCCACCAATGTCCTTGGCTTGCAGAAGCCCAAAAGTTTGTGACACAAAAACAACCTGCTATGTTAACCAATCCATTTCAACATCGACAAAACCTAACCCAAACCTCTACAAGCATGGAAGGGGGTAGTCAAGAACCCTCTCCGTCTTCGAACAATCCTGCATCTGTGAATGTGTATATGATGAAGGGTGATGCTTTTATATCGACTAGAGCACATGACTACAGTAAACCGAGCACTTCTGAGAAGGGAAAAGAAGCTGAAATCCCATCTCTTTCTCTCCAGATCGAGAATACTTTGGGAGAAACAATGACACACATCCCAAAAGGTGCATTCAAGAAAGATTCTCACAACCCAAATGCAAGGGCTGCCCAGAACTATTTTGTGGTGGAGGATTTGTCCCAAACACCTTGTGCGATGTTCTCTTTGGAGGTCCTCCAAAGCATCCCTTCCTAGAGGAAATCTTTGTTAGCCGCTTTAGGATCTACCGAGACTTGTAATCTGGGTACAATCATGCTGGATACAACCAACTTGAAACCTCGTCTTCCTTACCACATATCATTTCAGATAGTAGTGTCTTACCCCACGAAAATTTTACTCGGAACATTTTCCGCATGGTGGTTGATGAAGACGCCTCGACATGCGTTATGTCATTGGCATGATGGAAGGCCATTGGCTAGCCCATTTTGTCTTCATCACCTACTCTTCTCACTACTTTCGACGGTCGTTCGTTCTGACCACATGGTATCATTCCCTCTTTCCCCGTGAAGTTAGGAGGCAAGACCGTGTGCGTCGAGGTAGAAGTAGTCGACGCATCCCTCGACTACAATATCTTGTTAGGAAGGAGTTGGACTTATGCCATGCAAGCAGTGGTTGATACAGTTTTCCAGGTCTTGTTGTTTCGACATGAGGACCGGATTATGACCATTGATCAATTGTGTTTCTCTAGACCTGACCCTTCATTGGGGGCATCTGCAGTCCCAATGATTGATAATCCCCAACCGAGCATCATCAACGTAGGAGTTAGTTTGTGCCCATCTTTGATGGGTACCTTTTATTACCCACCCCCTCAAGGTGATGTCAAGTTCATATCAGACCACCATAAGGTTGATATTTTCCAAGTTTCATCGTTTTGCACGACTTACCTCAACGATCCATGGACACTTCCTTCCCTATTGGCCATGATGGAAGGGACAAGGCACCTTGGCATGTCCATGCCCTTGTTCGCAGCTGAAGTAGCATACTATTTAGTCCAGCAAGCTTCGGCTGACACAGATCCAACTCCTGCACAAGAGTTAGATTTGATTCTAGAGCCTATTTGGGCTCAAGGCTCTCTCGCTGATACCGATTCGTTAGACTTCGTCTTGCTCTCTGACAAAGTAATAATTGAAGCAATGACTAGTCCAGACAAAACCTGGGACGATCTCCATTATAGATCATACTTCCTCCTAGAGTTAAGTAGAATCGAAGCAGGAGATCTCACCTTGACTATGAATGGAGATAGGTCTTTTCCTATTAATCCCTTAGCTACACATGAGGTTTATGTTGAGGGTAATATGGAAACTATCGCTGAAACTATACCGATTAATATCTCCAGAACCCATGGCATCGTGGAGAATGTTTTTGTCGAAGCTGACTATTCCCCCGAAGAGATTCAAATCTACACAGATCTATTTAAAGAATTCCACGACGTTTTTTCCTGGTCTTACGAGTAAATGCCAGGCATTGATCCAAGAATAGTTGAACATGAAATCACAACTTATCCTGATGCCAAGCTAGTTCGATAGAAGCTTCCTCCAGGTAATCCCGGGAAAGAAGCAGACATTAAGGTTGAAGTTGAGAAATTTCTCAAGGCTGTTTTTGTCTACCCTATCCATCTAACCCAATGGGTGTCAAATCCGGTGTCGGTCAACAAGAAATAGGGAACGATTCATGTATGTACGAACTTCCATGAGTTAAACAAGCCCTGTCCAAAAGATAATTTTCCCACACTATTCATTGACCAGATAATTGATGAATGTGCAGGTTGTGAGGACTTTTCTTTCATGGATGGTTTTTTGGGATATAATTAGATACAAATCAAACTCGAAGACCAACACAAAACGACATTATTTTGTCCATGGGGTACATTCGCGTATCGTAAGATACCCTTTGGTCTCAAAAATGCTGGAGCAACCTTTCAGCGGGCCATGTCTTTTTCTTTCCATGATCTCAAGCATATAGTCGAGGCCTATTTAGATGATTTAGCATCTCGATCTTGCAAGAGAACGGATCATCCCACACACCTCCGACTTATATTTGAGCGATGTCACTACTTTCGGATTCACTTGAATCCAAACAAGTGCAGCTTTTGCGTAACATTAGGACGTTTGTTAGGTTTCATAGTGTCAACAATAGAGATCATGGTCGATCCTCTCAAGGTTGAGGCAGTATTTCAATTGCCTCCCCCATGCACAATCCTTCAACTTCAGAGTCTACAGGGCAAGGCAAATTTTTTAAGGCGTTTCATCGCCAACTATGCCGAGATCACAAAGGGCTTTATGCACTTACTGAAGAAAGACATTCCTTTTCATTGGGATGATGCTTCTCAATGCTCCTTCAAAGCGTTGAAACATTCCCTCACAACTGCCCCTCTGCTTCGGCCACCCAACTATAACAAAGATTTCTTATTATACCTGGCTGCAACAGAGTCAACCATCGACATGGTATTAGTTCAGGAAGATGATTTTCTCTCAGAATATGTGATCTATTACCTGAGCCGAGGCCTATTCGGACCGAAAATCAATTATTCTCATATCAAAAAATTGCATTGGCAGCAGTCCATGCTGTTCAACAGTTCCGTCATTATGTTCTATTTCGCAAGACCACCGTCATTTCCGTTGTGAATCCCTTTCAATACATGTTGACAAGATGGGTAATAGGCGGAAATATCTATAGATGGATAGTCGTCCTCTAGGAATTCGACTTAGATTTCGTTTTAGCGAAATCCAAAAAGTCACTAGTCTTCGCAGAACTCATCTCAGAACTTCTGATTGAGTCAGGTGATGTTATACTCGAAGAGTCACCTATAAGAGGAGATATGTTTTTTATTACATCTTCGGATCCCTGGTACGGACATATACTTGTCTATCTCTAGACTTTGAAGTTCCCCGCCTCTGCTTCTCATGATGAGCGTCGCCGTATACACCATCAGGCTAAGAATTATCTCATACTCGATGATACATTGCATCGAAGAGGTGTAGATTGCATCTTGCGTCGATGCCTCACTCACGAAGAAGTAGTTATCATGCTTAACGATTGCCATACCAGAGTATGTGGTGGTCATTTGTCTGGGTTGGAAACAACCCAAAAGATTTTATGAGTAGGTTACTTCTGCCCGACACTAATCAAAGATTGTATCAAATCAGTCAAGAAGTGCCACCCGTGTCAGATCTTCTCTCAAAAGATGAGGGCACATCCCACTCCCATGTTTCTTGTCATCATAGTTGGTCCCTTCACCAAGTGGGGGATTTATTACACTACATGCAACCCTCCTTCATCAAGGGGGCACCATTATATCATTATCGCCGTAGACAACTTCACGAAGTGGGTTGAAGCTATGCCAACGTTTAAGGATGATGGCGAGACTGCAACTCTCTTTTTATTCAACCAGAAAATAGCAAGGTTCAACGTCCCGAGAGAGATTGTCACTGACCATGGCAGTCGCTTTCAGAACCAGATGATGACCGAATTAACATCAAAGCTTGGGTTGCGGCAAGAACATTCATCACCCTACTACCCCCAAGAAAATGGTCAGGTGGAAGCTATAAATAAATCTCTTAAGACCATCCTACAACGAACGATCAACTCAGCCAAGTCAAATTGGCATTTGATGTTATACTCGGCATTATGGGCTTATCGAACGTCTGTTAAGACTACAACCAGTTTCTCACCTTTTCAACTCGTTTATGGGCTGGAAGCAGTCTTGCCTATAGAATGTCAGATCTTGTCCCTAAAATTGGCAGTACAGTTATGCTAGACACTTCTCCACTTGAAGAACGATTATTATACCTTGAGCGGCTCAATGAGCAGCGTTTTGATGCATCCCTAGCCAACGAGGCTCACAAACATAAATTTAAGTGTCCGTATGATCAGTCTGTTTGTCCTCAGATTTTCTCTGAAGGAAACCTTGTCCTGGTCTATGACCAAGATAAGGACCCCCTGGGGGCAGGAAAATTCAAACCCATGCGGTTAAGACCTTTCATCATAAAAGAGGTTCTAAAAAAGGGCACTTATTGTCTAGTTGACTTTGAGGGAATGCTTTGGAGGAGCCTAGGAATGGGCTCTACCTCAAGAAGTATTACTCATAGGTAGGTCACCTTGGGTAACTTTTTGTAACATATATATAGTCTTTGTACTATTACTTTCTGGTTTCTTTTAGTATTATGGACATGTCATTTTTTGATTTTATCTTTTGTCACTGTGGTAGATGTCAAGTGAATCAGAGGTGTTCATTGGGTACGTAGACGGTGCTAGCCGACACACTCGGAGGCTTGCCTCCACAACTTTGGTAAATTTTACACCTCAAGGCCAGTTATTATCTTTCGAAGGTATATTCTTAGGTGACACCACAAAAAATGTTGCCAAGTACAGTGCAATTATTGAGTTGCTTCGTGATGCCTTGTCATTTGGTATCTCTCATCTCTAGGTCTATTTAGATGCTCAGTTGGTTGTGTCTCAGTTAAATAGAGTCTACCGTGTTCATGATCTGACTTTACACCGACGATTCCTTAGTCTACGTCTCTTAGAATGAAGCTTTTATTATATTACATATTTTCATGTTCCTAGGAGATTAAACCAAGTTACAGATACTCTAGCTAATCAAATTTTAGACTGGCATCTCGCACACATATAAAAAGACATACACATAAACATGTAAATACATTTTTAAAGGAAAATATGATCCATAAGACACAAAAAGACATAAAAATCCATATATGATATCATAAGCATCAGATTACATAGGCAGATGCAAGTGCCTCAAAAATATGACCAGTAATGAGTCATGGGGCTTATGCCCTCAAAACATATATACAAGTGGAGCTATCAAAGTCTAGACTAACTAAGGTCAAGGCCTGTGGGCCCTATTGTAATAATCAACAACGTTTTCCAAACACTGAAATAGTCGGACCCACGTCTGTGGTGCCCCCACTACATGGGGTTGCATGGATGGTGGAAGATCCTCAATCTCTGCCATAGGGATGGTGCGACTGAGCGAGGTAAAATTTCGCTCAACTCGTCTCAAAACCCTCTCAGCCTCACCAGCTGGAAGCTCTCCTCCTGTTGTTGGTCCCCCTGCTATGACATGTGCGACCCCTGCCGAGGATGACGCCTGTTCCTCACATAATCCGCAAGTTGTGAGGGTCCCACATCTGCACACAATAGACATGTATCTTTCAAATACTCTGGTATAAAAAAAAAGGATATATATAAAAAAAAACATAAAAATTATATATATTTCAAAAAAAATAAAAAATGATGCAAACATACCCATCTCACCTCGCTCCTCGCTTGGAGGTACAGGGATCTTGGGATCTCTCGAGAAATAAATCCCAGCATAAGGATAATCCTCTATGGCTGGGATCTGTCGTGACAACCAAGCAAATAAGTCATCATCAAAGGACTCATTGGTCCTTCCACCACCCTGTCGTGGCAACAACACTGCCCATCTGCAAACCATAGGAAGAGAGGTTTGATGTCCTTGTACCACCACTCGAGGACTGAAACTAGGAACTCTTTCAAAGAAGAAAGAGCATAGAATCGTCCTGAACCCGACATTCCTCTACGTTTGCAACCGACAATCTGTTAGCTATCTCTTCATGCAATCCAACAGTGTAGTGATCCAGTCAAATATCTGTGCATTTAAGCACTAGAAACCACAGTTCATCTGTGCACGGGACGCCTGATGTAGAGCCGCAGAACCATTCATCCACCCAATAAGAAACACAATCGCCTGCAGTGATAAATCTGTGATCCTTCTTATTGGCACCTGCAAGCTCGATCGGTCTGTACCAGCCTCAGAATAAAGTCCTATCAATTCCGATATATTATGAGGCCTCGAAGGAAATGTCCGGAAATTGACTGGTTCCCCTCTCCTGGAGAGGTCAGTCAAAAAGTATATATCCTCTGTAGTAGGCACCAGTGACTGCCCCTCTAACATAAAAGCTTCTGCGTCAGGGTGCTAGTATTCAACCAAGGCATTCAGTAGCCTAGGTTGTTCTCTCATGAAAGGACACAAAAAAAACTTGAGCAAGCCACATTGCATTAACACTACCACAGCGTTAGGGTCTTCCCCAACTAGTGCGTTGATATCTTCATGCTCTCGTTCTCTCCATTGCACATACATCCTGCACATGCGAAAATTTTTAGAGGGTTAGGCCTTGCTTTTTAAACCTTTTTTCACTTATGGGAGGGTCCACGCGGGCTGTTGTGATGACAGTCGTGTGTACACACGCTCTGAGATCAAACAGAGCGAGTGTACACGTGGGCTGTCATAGGACAGTCTGCGTGGACCAAGGGCCGACTTTTTAAAGGTCGACACCCCCCTAAGAAACCAAATTAAATGCATAAATAAATAATTAAAAGGAAAAGGGAGGTATTTTATACTTAATTGGTCCAGACAGATGGTTGTTTCGTCCACTGTAGCTCCCGGAATCACCACTTTTATCAAAAAGGTTTTTTTTCTCCAGAGTTAATTTCCAAATCAACAATGGTGATAATGAGCTACCAGCTTCTATTTATAGACTTTTTGGCCCTTTTTTGTCACTTTTTTGGCCCCCCTTATCATTTTCTTTGAATTGAAACCATTTAGAGTGATTCAAGAGTTTCTTTGGAAGGTTATGATCAGGTATCATGACATTTTTTGGAGTTTTGGGTCACTTTTGATGGTTCGTGGGAAAAAATATCAGATAACCAAGTTAGGTTTCCACCCCTACTTTTGTATCTCGTTGTCTTTATCCCTTTTCCATAGGATCGATCCCATCAAGTTGCGACACAGAACCATCATGTTTCCTTAGAAGTGTCACGATTTGGTGGTAGAGCTTACCAGAACATGGATGCCCTAGGTAGATCCTGGTTGCATTATGGTGTCCATGATGTCACTAATGACTGTAGGCTCGGGAGTCCTTTTAGTTTTGCCTGATTACACATTTGAGCCTCATTTTCATGACTATTGACCTCACCCACGGGACTCCCAAAACATAACGGGTCTTCTTTTAAGCCCTTTTCAGACCCTCTAAACATGAAAAGATTGTCGAGAGATCTTGTGGCCTTTCACGCTCGTTAAACTTAAATTTGAAGTCACGTCTATCCGGTGGTAGTTTACCCATTTTTCGGTTCGGACGGTCAACTGTATGAACAAAGGTATACTCTTAGGAACTTCAGTTCTCTAGAAGAGTACTCTTAGGTATAATTTTAACCCTTTTTTCGGGCCTGAGGGACTAAATTTACGAAAAATGAACCCCCACGGAGTCCATAGTTAAGATCTTTTCAGACTCCCTAAAATTGAAAAGATTGTCGAGTGACCTTATTCTTTCACACTCGTTAAAATGGTCCAGAAGAACATTCTTGATGGAGTCCATAGTTACGCTTTTTTCAGACTCCTTAAAAATGAAAAAATGGCCGAGTGATCTTGTCTGTATCACACTCGTTAAAATGGCTTTGAATAGATGTCTTGTCGGTCCTAGTTTACCTCTTTTTCTAACCGACTAGACTACCTTTGAAAAAGGTACCCCAGTGGAGTCTCCTTTTACGTTTTTCAGACTCTCTAAATATGAAAAACCACGGAGCTTACCTTCTCTGAGCTTGTTAAACTTACATCGAAGGATGTTACCATTGTGTGTTTGGTTAACCACATTGGCATACCTGCGTCTTTGGTCTAATGCTAGCTCCATGTTTCTCTCAACTGAACCATTTGAAGCATGCCTTATACGCAAGCCCTATAGCACTTTGCCTTTGCGTCTTGACACCTTTGGTCCCTGGAGGGATTTTTCCTGGGTCTCCTTTCATTGAACATCATTCTTTTCCTTGCGCCTTGAACTTGGATGTTTGTGACACTCATTCCTCCTTTGTAACGTAACATTATTTTATTATTTTTCCAAAATTATTGAAAAAGACAAAAAAATCAAATATACCCCAAAAAGTTGAAGGGAAAAGTATTTTCTTTTTATTGGCAGCACACTGAGTCGCCCTTGGATAAAGCACTTCTTTCCATTTGTTCGTCAAAACCTGGGATTTAATACGACCTTAGGAAGTTGTTCGCGCTACATTGAGTTGTTTCCTCCTCCATTTGGTTATTCTTCCAAACATATGGAGAGTTTGCGTTGCCTCCTGCCTCATAAAATTATGTTAATTCCATGCTGCCTGAGTCTCATCATTTGTCATGCTATTGTCCAAGTGAAGTTTTTACCAAACCTGAGTCGGCCCCTCTTCAGTCTGTCTCTTTCTCTCATGCCCGACCATCTCGAAAGTCCAATCAAGTCTTTTTTCAAAATCAATGAAGCCTTCAGTCTGATAATAAAGATTCTATAGTTCATGACCGACGAGCTGTCGAAGACCTTTGGGTAGTGAAGTCGTACACTCATATTACACTCCTACCCAAGTTTTGAAGATTTTGAAGTTGTTGCTCGAGCTCTGAAGACCTCATCTCCAGCCATCAGGCCTTATCAGCTTCTAGAAGATGGATACTCTACATGTATATCTTTTTTATTTCGAGATGTAGCTCCATTGTGTATTGCTCGCGGCTACACTTTATATAGTTATATGACATGGATCTAGAGTGGATTTTATTGGTAGCCATGATTTTATTTTATCCCGAGCATGGGTATGCCCGCCTAGGTGAGACAATTATTATTTTGCATATGACACCTCCCAATTTCTGGTGCCTGGGCTCACTTGTTTGAAACATCGGTGAAGATTGTTAATGTATTTTGACCATCAGATGCTCTTCTAACCTCACACATTAGGGGGCATCTTTTATAACCCTAATTTTCACCAGACATGCTTACCTGGAATCACACCATCTCAGATTCCTTCTTTGCCAAAACAC
>JZKD02S1172193.1:179406-195368 GCA_000966675.3 Picea glauca
GGGAAGTTGATGCACCAACTTACCCAAACGGGGCCCACATGACTTTTGGCACTTCATCTCCTAGGGTTAGGTTTTTGGATGTCTAGGACTTTTGGCATTCTCGTTTATTGTAAAAGGGCCTTCAAAGCCTCATTGTAACCATCCTCTTGCGAATGCGAGTAGCCGTCACATCTCTTCTCAGAGATAAGGTGTCACCATTCTAGCGAGTCTTTCACTCTATATTTTACAGTCTCTGTACATTTCTTTCATTAATAGAAATCGTGTATTACTGTATATCTGTGTTTATGGTTGCATATTCGATCCATTTCTGTTATATTATTGAATATCTGCGATATCTCTGTGCATTTCTTTATTATATCTCCGCTCTCATTTCGTGCCGAAAATTAATCTCGATCAATACTGTAGACATAATCGGATTCTAACGAAAACATGTGTAGTCATTGGATATACATTTCCAGCGGGCTATCGTGCACCTAAAATGGAGATCATATGCAAAAGTTACAACCCCGGGAAATTGATGTACTAACTTACCCCAACAGGGCCCACATGAATTTTGACACTTCATCTCCTAGGGTTAGGTTTTTGGATGTCTAGGGTTTTGGCATTCTTGTTTATTGTAAAAAGGTTTGGAGAGCCTCATTGTAACCATCTTCTTGCGAATGAGTGCAACCGTCACATCTCTTCTCAGAGATAAGCCTCCACCATTCTAGCAAGCTTGTTTCCACTGCATTTTACAGTTTCAACACATATTCTTATCGAATAGAAACCAATTTATTGTATCTATGTTATCCTTGTGTTTCTGTGTTAATAATAATAATAATAATCTATATTCATTTCATTCTTCTAATTAAATATGGATCAATGGTATCAGAGCGGTTTTCTCCTTGTTGTTCTTAATGCGTGTCCCCGACGAGGTCAAGGTACATAGAATTGGGTCTCGAGCTTGTTTCTCTTGAGGAAAAAATATCGCGCACGCCCAAGCGACCCCTCATGGCAGGAGAAAATAAAGACGATAGGATATGAGATCCTTTCAAAATGTTACTCGAGGAAGTTGTCATGCAACAGAGGAATGAAATGATGGATAGTTTTG
This sequence comes from Picea glauca, assembly GCA_000966675.3. Taxonomy (NCBI): domain Eukaryota; kingdom Viridiplantae; phylum Streptophyta; class Pinopsida; order Pinales; family Pinaceae; genus Picea; species Picea glauca. The sequence continues at coordinate 180,497 of JZKD02S1172193.1, forward strand.
CGCAGATCCTTTGGTGGCTACCAATAGGTGATGCATCTTCCTCGAACGGAGGTGTCGCCCCCTTCAAGGTACAAATAAACTTTGATATTCCCATATTTGAATGTCAGATAGATGTAGATGTTGTAGACAAATGGTTGAATCTGCTAGAAGGGTATTTTTTTGTCCATAACTTTTCAAAGAGAGAAAATATTACATTTTTACTCCTCAAAGTCATTCCCCATGTCAAATATTGGTGGGATACTTTCTGTGAGGAAAAGGAAAACATAGGAACCCTCATTATTTATAGTCGTGGTCATGTGGAATTCCTTCAGGGACACTATCAAGGAAAAATACTAACCTGTCGGAAGTTATGAAGACTTGTATACAAAATGGACCACACTGCAGGAGGAAAGAGACCAAGTAGTGCCATAGTTCACAAATGTATTCCATACCTTGTGCACCAAGTTGGGTATCAAAGATTCTGAGAAACATACGGTGCTCAATTATCGCGGTGGTATGCATAGATACATCCAGGCCGAAATGGACTTTTTGGACATCTCATCCTTGAGCGTGACCTATGGATATGCCATCAAAATCGAGCAAAAGATTAAAAAAAAGAAACGACAATTTGGGCCTGGGAACCCCTCACATTAGAAGCAAGTAAAGGGAATCCCCAACCCGCAAAAAAAGTATAGAAAAAAGACAACCTCAGGAAAACCAGTCTAGGTCGTAAGCAAATAAGGACACTAGAAAGACAGAGAAATATATCAGGAAGTGGTGCGACTTCCATAAGAGCCCTTGGCATAACACTGTCGATTGTCGCTCCAAGAAATCGTTGGTGGGTGAGGTGAATTCTTTTGAATCGGATGCGGGTTCCAAATCTGAGTCAAAACCAGAAAGGGGGAGATGGATCATTGATGCAGAATCTTGTGCCATGGTTTCTACCACCAAGGTCCAACCCAATGAACTAGACGAAGAAGGTGAGCACCTCTTTCATTCACAGATATGGGTAAAAGGAACCCTGTTGCACTTTATCATTGATAGCGGTAGCCATAAGAACCTCATCTCAAAAGAGGTCATCAAGAAGCTATCCCTGCCGACAAAGATGCACCCGCATCCCTACACCATTGGATGTCTCTGCCAAGGAAGAGATCTTTGTGTCAGCCAACAGTGGTGCATGTCATACGACATCAAGCCCTTCAAAGATGACGTATTGTGTGATGTTGCTCCTCTCGAAGTTTGTAATGTTCTTTTAGGACAACCTTATTTATGGAAACGTCATGATGTATATGAGTCTAGGCCTCGCAGTGTTATTATTACTTTGAACAGGAAATTATACAAGATACCTCAGGCAGTCCCACCTAGTTCTATTTCCTTCATCATTGCCAAAAATTCAGGAAGGTCATATCTCAGACTGATAAGTTTGTCTTCTTCGTGATTCACTCTCAGAGTGAGAAAAATATTGTGGCCACATACAGGGCCTTTGCGGCCGACCTCTCCACACAACAAAAGCAAGTGGACAAGGTCTTCGCAGAATACACAAATATCTTCTTCTCACCTATCGAGTACCTCTGCACTTTCAAGTCAGGCATCCCATCATTCTAACCTCTGATGCATCGTTTCCCAATGGTCCAGTCTACCACCGCTCTCTATTAGAAAATGAGGATATCAAGCTACATATCCAAGAAATTCCCCATAAGGGGCACATCCGTCCCAACTCATCACCTTGTGGGAGCCCAATCATGCTGGTGTAGAAGAAAGATGGGACCTGGTGACTCTACATTGATTACCAAGCCTTAAATAAAATCGCAGTTAGGAACCGATACCCGATTCCCAAAATAAATGATCTTCTTAATCAACTCAAGGGGTTCAAATACTTCAGTAAGATTTATGTAAATTCTGACTACCACCAGGTCCCCATAGAAGAGAAAGATGTATGGAAGACTGCCTTCAAGTCAAAAGAAGGTCTTTTTGAATGGATGGTCATGCCCTTTGGTTTGAAAAATGCTCCATCAACTTTCATGAGGATCATGGACGATATCATGTGACCTTTCACCAATAATTGTATAGTGGTGTCTCTAGATGACATCATCATCTACAACAAGACTTGGGCAGAACACTTGCAACATATTCAACAGGTTATGCACACCCTGCGACAACACAAGCCATATTCCAAATTGGAAAAATGCTCCTTTAGCATGGACAGGGTCCAGTACCTAGGCTGCATCATGGATCAACATGGTGTGCATGTGGATCCAACCAAGATTTAGGTCATCCATGATTGGACCGCCCCAACCACACTCACTGAGCTTCGGAGCTTCTTAGGCCTTGCCAATTTCTATTGCAGGTTCGTGTTGGGATTCTCTCATATTGCATGAGCCCTCAACCAAGTAACCAATGATGGTGGTAAGGAAAAATTTATGTGGGTCATGTCCCAACAACAAGCGTTCTATGATTTAAAACAACATTTGTGCTCAACCCCATTACTTTCATTACCGGACCTGTAACAACCCTTTGAGATCAAGACAAATGCTTCAGACTATGTTGTGGGTGCAATTCTCACTCATCATGGCCACTTTGTGGCCTATCATAGTGAGACACTATTAGATGTTGTATGTAAGTACCCTACTTATGACAAAGAAATGTAATCCATTGTGAAAGCATGCCACTAGTAGAGACATTGCATTCTTGAGAAGGAGACAGTCATCCACATGGATCATAAGCCACTGCAATTCATAAGACACAAGGTAAATTATAGAGTGACCGCCATCAGAATTGGTCCACATACTTGCAACAGTTCCACCTCAACATCAAGTATAAAACAAGAAGGACCAACTGAGTCTCTAATTGCCTCATCCGACCTCTAGTCGGGGCATTCACCACAGTGCTAGATTCTTGCGGCCATGAGACCTTTAGATGGACCAATATTTATGAGACAGACCCTGACTTCACCATCATATACCAAATGTTGGGCGCAAACTCAGTTGTCGCTAATTTCCATCTTTAGGACGTGCTATTGTGCCGACTGGGCCATCTCTATGTTCCATCAAGAGAGAAAGTGAGGCTAATTTGGGAAGCCCAGTACAATCGAGTGGTAGGACACTTTGGCGTCGAAAATACAGTGACAGTGTTGCAGAAACATTTCTACTGGCCAAAACATCGACAAGATGTCAACAAACATATCAGGTCCTGCAATGCCTTCGCTATTGCCAAATTGACCACTAAGAAACAGGGCATGTACACCCCCCTGCCTACTCTTGACAGACCATGGGAATCCATTTCAATGGACTACATGTCGGGCTTTCCATCCACCAAGAGGGGAAATGGCTGTGTCTTTGTGGTTGTTGATCACTTTTCCGAGATGGAGATCCTAGCCGCCTACACGAAGAGCATCGCAACGAAGAGAATTGCCAAGATCTTCTTTGAATGATTCTGGGTACATTTTGGAATCCCACAAACCATTGTCTCATATTGTGAAAGTTTGTTCCTCAACACATTCTGGTCGAGCCTCTAGTCACTGCTGCAGACCAAGCTCACCAAATCCACTTCCTTCCACCCCCAGACAGATGGCCAAATTGAGATCGTCAATCAGATGATCGTGCATATCCTATGCATGTACAATTCCAAGCATCCCTGCACATGGGATGAGAGTCTTCCCTATTTTCAGCATAGCTACAATAGAGCCCTACATAGGTCAACCGACCACAACCCCTTTCAGGTTGGGTTGGGATTCCAACCATCGGGTCCCATAGATGTTTCACTACCTCTTGCGGCCACCCTGACCGATTAATCACTTGCTCCAACTGAAGCTGAAAAAGCTTCCTAGTTCATTGAGAAGATCCATCACATCCACCACTAGGTTCAGTATATTTTACAAAAGTCCAATGCCAAGTACAAGCAAAACCATGATCAACACCGGGTGCCACACAAGTTTCAGGTGGGAGACAAAGTGTGGTTACACTTTCATAAAGAATTCCTTATAGGGCCCCATCGGAAGCTTCTCCCACTCTGTTACAGACCTTACACCATCACCAAGGTTGTGGGTGACAATGATTTTGAGCTCAACATCCCCCCTTTCCTTGGTCTGCACCCAATGTTCAACATGGATCTCCTTCGGCCATATTTCCCACCATTATTGGACACCTCAGAGATAACAGAATAGTTGAGACCAACATAGCTCAACCATGAATACATGCAATAGGCATCCAATGATCATATTTTGGAAAAACAGGTCAAGGGCACTCTCCAACAAAGGATCCATCTTTATAGAGTTGTCAAAGTAGGGAAACTCCTGCACCAAGGCAAGTGGCTCACCTGGGGCCAAATTCAACAAAAAATTCCTCATCTGATGGGGGCACTCAATGCAATGGAGAACATTTCTTCCTAAGGGGGAGGATTGATCCATATGGATGTCGGTGGCCTCCCACCTATTCCATCTAACTCATTTTGGCATTTTTTTCGTAGTTTTTTGGGTCCTTGACTTTCGGGGCCGTTTTGAGGTGCTAAACAACGTTTTTAGGGCTCACCATAGTCATTCTATATAGGAAGTTAGATTCTAACAAAAAAATGTGTATTCCTCGGATATACCTTTCCAACGGGCTATCGTGTGCCTAAAACGAAGATCGTATGAAAAAGTTACGACCCCGCGAAGTTGATGTACTAACTTACCCCAACGGGGCCCACATGAATTTTGGCGCTTCATCTCCTAGGGTTAGGTTTTTGGATGTCTAGGGTTTTGGAATTCCTATTTATTGTAAAAATGTCTTGGAGAGCCTCATTGTAACCAGCTTCTTGCGAATGAGCACAACCATCACATCGCTTCTCATAGATAAGCCTCCACCATTCTAGCAAGCTTGTTTCCGCTGCATTTTACAGTTTCATCACATTTTTTTATTGAATAGAAACCAGTTTATTGTATCTCTATTATCCTTGTGTTTCTATGTTAAGAATAATGATAATTTTTATTCATTTCATTCTGCTCATAAAATATGAATCAATAATTCTACCATCATTGACAAGCTCGCGAATGAAATGATAGCGAGTGTCAATGTGTTTACTCTTGTGGTGAAACACATGATTTTTAGATAATGCAATTTTTGAACTGTTGTCATAAAATTTAGGAGTTGTCTCCTTCTCTTTATGTGTAAGATAACTACTCAACCAAACTGCATGACATGATGTTGAAGTTGCTGCCAAATACTTCGCTTCTATTGAAGATATTGTGATGATGGGATTTTTCTTAGAAACCCATGAAATTAAACTTGTACCCAAATGAAATGTGTACCAGAAAGTACTTTTCCTATCATCAACGCACCTGCAAAATCACTATCTGTATATTCAACAAGTGAGTCATCTTCTAAATTGGATTACCAAATTCCATAATCTGTTGTACTTGCAATATACCTCAAAATTATTTTTCCAACTTTCCAATGAGAGATTTGGGGATTTTCCATAAATATCGAAATTAAGCTCCTTGCATACATGATATTTGGCTAGGTAGTTGTAAGATACATGAGGTTTCCTACAAGCCTCTTATACAAAGTATAATCAATTGTTGTTCCTACATCTTGTTTACTTAGTTTTGTACCTGTTTCAATTGGTGTATCTATTGGCTTGCATTTGTCCATTTTGAACCTTTTCAAAATATCCGTGGCATATTTTTGCTCACAAATAAAAATTCCTTTTGCAAATTGCTCAACTTCAATTCCTAGAAAATATTTCATAAGATCAAGATCAATCATTTCAAATTCACTTTGCATGGCTACTTTGAAGTCATTCAACAACAAATTTTCTGTATAAATCATGTCATCAATAGAGAGACAAACTATCAAAATATTACCTTTCTGGTCTCTTTTGGTGTAAAGCGTGGACTCATTGTTGCTCCTATTGAACCCATTGTTGAAAAAACAAGAATCAATGCGAATGTACCAATATCTTGGAGCTTGCTTCAAACCGTACAATGGTTTCTTCAATCTGTACACTTTGTACTCTTTACCTTGGATCTGGAGTCCCAGTGGTTGATCCACATAAAATTATTCCTCTAAAATTCCATTTAGAAAGTATAATTTAATGTCTATTTGATAGACTGGCGATTTGTTTTGGGCTACAACTACCAACACTGCTCTAGCAGTGTTCAAACGTGTTACTGGAGAAAATGTTTCTCCATAGTCAATACCGGGTTGTTGAGAGAACCCTTTTGCTACAAGTATTTCCTTGTTCTTCTCTACTTTGCCTTTCTCATTGAATTTTGTCTTATAAACCCATTTAACTCCAATGTTGGTTTTACCTGTAGGGAGATCTACAAGATCCCATGTGTTGTTTCTTTCAATTGCTTCAATTTCTTCGTTCATTGCATGAACCCATTTTTCTTCCATGACTGCTTCTTCAAAATATATTGGTTGACAAGATAATAAAGAAAAATGTTCTTGTTGATCCATGTCATCATTCTTCTCATAAATTTCTCTCAAGCTTCTTGTTTTCTAGTTCCTTAAATTTACTATAGTGGGATCCAAATCATTACCAGAAGAGGAAGAAGAACTATGCTATGTTTTTTCTCCTTGGCCTTGTACTTGCAATCTTGGAAATCTTGGTGGAGAAGCTTGATGTCATGTAGCTCACACCTATTTATCTCCCTGTATAGAAGGACTATGATCTACAATTATTAATTTTGTTATATTATTTCAAGATTTATCTTCTTGGAATTTAACATATCTTCTTACTATCAACTTCTTAGTAACAAGTTTGTACAACCTATATGCTTTAGATTCTTCACTATATCCAATAAATATACATTTTTCAATTTTATCATCAAGTTTTCTCCTCATCTCTCCAGTAACATGAACATAATCCACACAACTAAAAAATTTTAAATGAGAAAACTAGATTTCATACCACTCCGGGATTCTTGAGGGACTTGATTTTTCTCACTGTTGGTTGGTGAAAAATTCAAAATATAAACTGAGCATGCCACTACTTCACCCCAATATTCATTTGACAAATTTTTGGCCTTCAACATAATTCTGGCCATATTCATTATTTTTTATTCTTCCTTTCAACTACTCCATTTTATTATGGAGTGTATCTTGTGGTAAAATGTCTCTTGATCCCATGCTTCCCGCAATATCATACAAATTCTTTGGGATCATACTCAGACCTCGATATGATCTGAGTAATTTGATGTACTTACCACTCTGTTTCTCTATCATAGATTTAAATTCTCTGAATTCTTCAAATGTCTCTGATTTGTTCTTGAGAAAATACACCTAATCTTTCCTGCTAAAATCATCACTGAATGATAAAAAAATAAAAGCTTCCTCCTATTGACTGAGTTTTCATTGGACTACAAAGGTCTCTATGCACTAGCTCGAGGTGTTCTTTTTCTTTGTATGAAGCATCAGGAAAACTATCTCTTTGGTGTTTGGCCAAAATACAACTCTCACCAGAGTTTTTCTGTTCATTTATAATGGGAAAACCTTTGACCATAGAATTCTTTTGTAAAAGAATGAGACTACTAAATGGTAAATGACCATATCTAAGATTCCACGACCAAGTCTCATCTAAACTTGATACACTTTGGGCATATGACTATGAAAAAATAATATTTCTCATTATCAAAGGAAACATTCTATTTTTAGTCATTTGTATTGTAGCTACGATTTTCTTATTGGGTGGTTTGTCCAAGATTGTACACTTGGAACCTTCAAAAATGACCTTATAACCATGTTCATTCATTTGGCCTACATTCATCAGATTATGTCTAAGACCAGGTACATAATAAAAATTAAGAATGTCCTTTTGATCTTGCTTGATCAATACAATAACAACACCCTTGCCTAAAACTTTCTTTTGATAATCATCTCCCAATTTAATTTGAGATGTGATAAATCTATCTAAACTAGAAAACACATATTTGTTACTTTTCATATGATTGTTGCAACCACTATCCAACAACCAGAGATCATGGCTATTGCTTTCTTCTTCTATGACTTGGCATGAGAAGAACATTGATTCAGATGTTCCTTCTTCAATGTTGGTAACATTTTCTCTGTCCCTATTCATATCTTCTTTCTTCTTTTTGCATTCATTTTTGTAGTGACCAAATTTCTTGCAATAATAAAGATCCTTGATTTGTCAGTCGACCATGACTGATTGAAATTTCTTCCTCTCCCCCTTTGGTTCTGAGAGTATCTATGTGTATGTTTTGATTGTTCACTCTATTTTGAATATTATGAAGTTGACCTCTGTCCTGTTTGAGAGCATCCTCTGTCTCGTTTGCCTCTGCTTCTATTCCCTCAATCTCTACCTCTACTTATGGAGGCCTGAGAGTGAAATGTGTTTTCCAAAGATTCATTATTTGGAATGAACCTATTCTCACGAGTTAACAAAGATCCCATGAGTTCTTCATTTCTTAGTGTTGACAGGTCTTTTGACTCTTCTATGGTGACCATGACCATATTAAACTTATCAGGAAGGCTTAAAAGTACCTTATCAATGACCTTTTGATCTTGAATGTCTTCTACATGTGTGCATAGATGATTGACGATGCTAGTGACATGAGTCATAAAATAATCCATAGAATTTGAATCCTTCATCTAAAGAGTCTCAAAACTCTTCCCGAGTGTCTGTAACTTTCCATTTTTTACTTTATTTGTGCCTTGATAGGTGATTTCAAGAGTATCCCATGCTTGTTTGGCATGATTTTTTGTTGCTACTTTGGGGGAAATTTATTACTCTAACCCTTGCTAGATGAGCCATAGGGCTTTGTTGTCTTGTTTCATGAGTTATCCGACAATATTTCTCTATGCATTTGTCATTGCTTGTAGATTGGTCGGATCTCGTTCTCTGAACCTGTTAAGTACTTCTTCCCAACAATCTTCAGACCGAAGAAAATTTTTCATCTTGATAGACTATACATCATAATTCTTGTTTGTTAAAATTTGTTCTCGTGACAGTTCCAGACTACTACTAGATGCCATGGATCTACTACTGGCAGTCGGCTCCCCCTTTCTGATTTAGATCTCAACTTTATCTTTCTTAAAAACCCGACCAAAAACTTTTGTTTATGTCGAAAAGTTTAGGGGGAAGGGTAACATTGGTCAAAGCTATTCTTGAAAGTATCCATGTTTATTGGTTGTCTTTTTCTAAAATTCCTAAAAGTATTTTAAATATTATCAGAAGAAATATGTTTTAGCTTCTTATGGACTGGTAAAAATATAAAAGAAGGGATACACTTGATAAGTTGGAATAAAATTTCTAAACCCAAAAAGTTGGGTGGGTGGGGCATTAAAAATATATTTACTTTTGGGAAAGCTTTAGCTGCAAAAAGCTTATGGAGATGCTTAATGGTACCTGGCTGCTGGCATGAGTTGATACTTAAAAATTACCTTAAGAATAAAACAGTGGTAGAGTGGCTTAGATATGGAAGGAAAAGAAGGATTGGTATTTCCAATATATGGAGAGATCTTACCTCTTCATTATCCATAATAACTGACTGGTTGGTATGGAATCCTGGAAATGGGAGAGAGATCAAAATTGGTGTTGATCCATTGGTAGGGTCTCATAAATACTTTAAGTTGTCAAGGAACCTTCTTTTTGCACTAAAGTCTCAAGGAATTGACTTTATGGCACAAGTAGGGAATCAGGCTATGGAGAGTACAAGGCACTCAAGATGGAAAAAGGTTGAGGAACTAGGCTTAGAAGGGGATCTTAAAGAGGATTGGAATAATTTGTTAAAAGCCTAGTGGGTTCGGGCTTTGAGTTGAACAATGAAAAAGATTTACTTTTGTGGTCTTGGGATACTAAAGGAGGCCAGGTATCAACAAAACTAGCATATGAAGTCCAGTCGGTGGATATAGTAGTAGCAAACTTAGTTATCTGGTACGGTGAGTTATGGAGGTGGCAGACACCTTTAAAAATTAAACTCTTTATGTGGCTCTTACTTGAACAAAGAATACTCACTTGGGAGAATCAATGTAAAAGAGGTTTTCTAGGGCCAAGCAAATGTGCTTTATGTGGGACCCATGAGGAGAATATGAAACATATTTTTATTGACTATAGCTTCACAAAAAGCATATGGAATTCAATACAAAAGGATTTAAAACTTGAGAGAGCTTGGGAAGGAGAGTAGGTGGTAGAGTGCATTGAAAACTAGATAAAGAAAAGGGAGAATTGGATATAATTACTTGTGTATATCTGTTGGGAGGTGTGGAAACATAGAAATATGACTATTTTTGAAGATCGTCCACTAAATAGGGTTAAAGTGTGTAACAATATTCTACAACATTTGGGAGAAACAAAATCAACTAACTCTCCTAAGGTTAGTAGAATAGAGAGGCCTCCCCTTATAGATTGGAACTTGGTAGTGGGATTCTTTGATGGTGCTTCTCAGGATAGGGGAGAAAAGTGTGGGGCTGGAGTAGTGATAAAATGTCCAGAGTTGGGCATTCTTAAGCTTAAAATGAGTTGTGGAAATGGTACTAATACTAGGGGTGAACTTTTAGCTCTGTGGTGTTTACTTTACTTTGCTTGCTACAAAAACATAACAATGTTACACTTGGTTGGTGACTCAAAGGTTATTATAGAGTGGTTTAATAATGTGAATGATTTACACGTGATCTCACTTTTGCCTTGGATGAGAAGAATCAAAGTGTTGAGCAGGAACTTTATTCAACTAAAAGCTCAACATATAGCTCAACATATAATCAGGAAGAAAACCAACTATCAAAGCAACTTTTTTACTTGAAGAGGAGGGCATTTTCTATGCAAAGGGCTTTGAAGGAGAAGCATAAAATTTTGAAAGGATGAAAATTAATTAAGATAGTATTTATGTAAAGGAAAAAACTCAGATGTTTTTGACCCTATGGAATGGATAGGTTTTATTTGAGGATATTTGATACAGTTTTTGATACTTAATGTAATGATGTAATATGATATATTGAACAAAATGCACAGTTTGTAGTGCTAAAGAATCCATTTTATTAGTATTGTAACTAAAATGTTTTTCCTTATCTGAAGAAAGAAAGAAAAAGAAAAAAAAACTTATTTAATTGAATTAGAAATTATAATCTAATGTTAATTAGATTACGTGAAAAAGTTGAAAAAAATGACAAGTAAGGTCTTAAGAAGTTATAATCTTATAGAGCATATAATCACGAAACAAACCAACTATCAAAGCAGCTTTTTTACTTGAAGAGGAGGGCATTTTCTATGCAAAGGGCTTTGAAGGAGAAGCATAAAATTTTGAAAGGATGAAAATTAATTAAGATAGTATTTATGTAAAGGAAAAAACTCACATGTTTTTGACCCTATGGAATGGATAGGTTTTATTTGAGGATATTTGATACAGTTTTTTATACTTAATGTAATGATGTAATATGATATATTGAACAGAATGCATAGTAAGAATCCATTTTATTAGTATTGTAACTAAAATGCTATATTATCTTAATATAAGTTTTTCCATAAGTTTTTCCTTCTCTGAAGAAAGAAAAATAAAAAAAAAAAAAAGAAAAAAAAACTTATTTAATTGAATTAGAAATTATAATTTAATGTTAATTAGATTACGTGGAAAAGTTGAAAAAGATGACAAGTAAGGTCTTAAGAAGTTATAATCTAATACATTAGATTATTGCTTACATGAAAAAGTGGAAAAAAAAATGAAAGTAAAGTCTTATTTAATTGGCACTATTATATTATTGGTTAATCCCATAAAATGACAAGTAAAGACTAAGTCTTAATTAATTTTAATTAGAAATTAGATGACAAGTAAAGCCTTACTAATTCTTTTAAAAGTCATGGTCTTTAGATTCTAAAATTATTTACTTTGGAAAGCCGCATGATATATTATAATCATTTTAATTTATTCATATATGATTCTACCCGTTATCGCTTGTATAGACAACGAAGGCGTATCTGGTAACCATGTTCAAACGGATCCTCACTCATATGAAATAATAAATAAAACACATTTGGCTAAATAAATAATATAAAACAAGGGATGATAATTCCTATTTGAATTCAATCATCCAATAAAATAAAAGAAGGGATGATAAATCTTACTTGAATTCAATCATTCAAAAGGTTCAGTTATGTCAAGAACGTGTTCTTATTTAATTTAATTAGAAATTATATTCATTAGATTATTGACTATAATAATTTATTTTTTAAGATTATTGTTAAGTTAGACATTCAATTGATGTATGAGATTTTTTTGTTTGTGGGATAAGGGACTTTCTATGTGTTTAAGGAGTTATATATACTCTATTTTATTTAAATTTGAATTAAATTATTCATTAATTACATAAAATGTCAAACAAATTAAATTATTGATTAGTTAGATGTTGCATTTAAAACCTTATTAATAACAAATAAAATTGACTAAATAAATAATATAAAATAAGGGATGATGATTAAACTTCAACTTAATCATTCAATAGGTCCGATTTTATAAATTAGATCCTTATTTAATTCAATTATAAATTATATTCATTAGATTATTGGTTAATTTAAGATTTTAAGAAGATAACTATGAAGGGGAATGTGCCTTTAATTTAATATGATGTGATAACGACCAATACATGTCTAACTAGTTGTTGATACCAATCACAAAAAAAAATATAATATATGATAACAATGAAGCCTCCATTATGATATTTCATTTCAATATTGTTGCTAGGAATACAAATAAACAAAGATTTGAGTTTGAATCTTTTTTTTAAGTAAGAATTCTATATAATACCTTTCATGGAGCAAAATTACAGTATCATTAGTGATAGCAGGGATTTGCTTAAGCTGAATTGCCCTAAGGGAAACCAATTCAGCCTAGCTCTGTCTCTGTATTCAATATTTAAATTAAACACAATTTTCTGAATCGCCCGTGGGGAAACCGATTCGACCATAGCCTCCATTAAAACTATAAGACAAAAAAAAAACTATGTAGAGTAATACAAAAATTGACTGTGTTGAGCTTCCAAAAGACTGGAACATTTAACAGAGTAAAACATGCATGATGGCACCTGTAAGTCTGGTGCGTCTTAAGGATGCGTATCTATGTCTTCCGCGACAGTCATCTGGGTAACTAGAGCAAGAACTGGCTCTTAAGTAGTTGGGACATCAATTGCCTGTCCTGGAGTATGTAGTGAGCGGAGCAGTGTAGCAAGCATATATTCAATTTTCTCTGCACGTTGGTCCAAGTGTTCCATCTGAAACCGGAGGTCCTCCATGTCATGTCTGACCGCAAAGACCAAATCATGTAGTATCGCCATCACTCCTCTGATTTCAACACAGGAAGAAAACTCTGACCTCAGAGGCTCATCCACATGAGGCACTTCCAATTGAGCATGCAGTTACTCAGGGTCTGCATATTGCGCTTCTAATTAAGCATGCAGCTCCTCCTGGGATGGCACAACATCTAAAGGTAGTGAGGGGGCGGAGGGAGGTAGGCTTGTTGGGATGACCAAGGTGTGCTGAGAAGATGAGGACATATCCTGGATTGGGCCCAGAGCATAACCCAGAGAATTTCCTTGGAGGTCGAACCACTCGACGCGACATGCCCATGGCGACAAAAAAGGTGGGAGACCACTCTGGTTTGGGGAGGAATGGACAAATGAAGGGGGTAAGGAATTGATCAATGGAGCGGGGATAGGCGGATGTCGGCAGGCAATGGCCACCTTGTTTTGGGACCAGCGAGGTCCTCTCTTCGGCTTCCCACGGAGTCGAGGCATGTCAAACTATGAGTGAAGGCGAGGCAGAGACGAGAAAGGGAAAGCGTGAGTGAACAACATGTAGGCTGACAGAGAAAAAACACAGAGGACGAGAGAGGCAGAATGGTACGAAGGTCGTCGGGGGGGGATGCCATAAAAGGAGAGTCGGAGGAGGAGTTTCCAAGTGCACATAGGTGACGAACTGCAAGAATCCTCCATCGCTTGGACGAAAGCACCAGAGTGGACACACTCCTAGTAATGAAGGTGATGAAGTCACATCGGGGAGGAGTTAAATGGAGGGGGGAGACATGCGTTGGTCACGTGGTCTATGGAGAGGTGGTATTCGTCATCATCTTGCATCGTCGTGTGAACATTATTGGTCCCATCCAGTGAATTTTAAACTTAAATATTAGGCCAACCGCTCATTATTATATCATTATTATATGATTAACAATCTTTATAATTTATTTAATTAATTTTTTTTTGATATATTAAACATATGGGAGGCAAGAAGTTGAAGTTGAATATTACTTCTTAGTAGTATTGTACATATGATACCATAATCTTTTATATATATATATATATATATATATATATATATATATATATATATATATATATATAAAGGGGAGGAAATAAATTGAATGTGTGAGATTGTGTAATTTACTTCTTAGTAATATTGTATATATGATAGAATGATCTTTTATGGAAAACTTTTAACATGGAAGTTATAAGGTTATCATTTTTTAATGAAATTCAATTTTATCTTTCATCACTTTGATAGGCTTTATATATTCTTAATTTACTATGAAACATTTTGAATTCAATAAGTATTTATAAAGTTAATAAGTTTTTTCACTTAAAACATATTTACCAATTTAAGAGTTCTAGTTTTTTAGGGTTCAAGTTTTTTACTTCGTTTTTAAAAATAATGAAATATGTTTTTCCATTTACTTTTCTGAAATTACCATTTTTCATATAACTATGTGTCCTTAATTAATTTGTTGTTCCATACTTTTAAAATGTAGTAAAAAACATCATTTTTAATACATTGTTTAACTTTACTTCAATACATAGAAAATAAACTATTTATAAAAATTAAGAAAAATGGAGAAAAAATTAAAAAAATTTGATAAAAAACTAAATTTATGGAGAAAAACACTTTAAAAGATTTAAAAAATAAAAAAACATAT
>JZKD02S1172193.1:198239-208545 GCA_000966675.3 Picea glauca
ATCCATATTTAAAAAATCAAACCCCATAAAAATTTAAATAAACATTTTGCAATACTTCTCTAATCTCAAACACTTACCATTTTAGATTAATCCAAACCATACCCAAAACATTAGGCTTAATGTAAATCACATATACCTCAATTTATGATTTTTCATTTAATTTAATTGAAAAATATTTTGTTCAAATGGGTTTGGAAAACTCAATTTTCATTTATTTTAAATGAAAAATATTTTATTTAAATGTTGTTAATTTAGTTGGAATTATTTTTTTATTAAAATATTTTTTCCCATAAAAATTGGTTAATGGTTACGTCATTTTACAATTACAAGAAAATATTTACATAAGTAAATGCTTTACAATTTAATTAAAAAAATAATAATAAAAATAAAGTTGACTGAATTAAAAAAATAATTAATAATAAAATCATATCTTAAAATAAATTTACAATAGTTTAAAAATTACATATATTTTTTTATAGTTTAAAATAAGTATGTGATAGATCCTAATCTTATGCTATGCAAGTTTAAAAATGATGTGTTGATATTAACCAACAATATTTATAATGGAGGTAAATGTTTTTTTAATGTTAATAAATTAAATATAAAAAAATTAAGTTACCTATCATTAAAAAACTATTACATTTTTCAAATGTCTTCTTTTTAGCTGAATGTTGAAAACAATGTGTCTCATGTGGCCAAAAAAATAACCATAGCCTTTATACTAGAGAGTTATTCCATTGGCCCTCGAGGAAGGAGAATGGGCCATTTTGCACTAGCTTTTGAGATCATAGACCTCGCTATGAAGCTCAAAAATCAACTCTTGGAGCATGCTCAAGGCTTCAAAGATACACTAAAGCTCCCATTCACTGGAGGGCTCAAATGGCTGAAGAAAGGTGCACCATGGGCATGGTTGGAGTTCTCGCAAGGAGAGTCATATGGAGGTATGTCTGGAGAAGGAGAGTCCAGGAAAGATTTTGGAGCGTAACCCAAGAAATTTCCATGATGATCAAACCATTCAATTTTGAATCCCCATCTTATGGAAGTATGACCATTGTCTTGTTGATCAGCAAAGGCCGAGCTAGGTGAAGAATTCGCTAATCGCTGCCTCTTTTTGTCCACTAGAAAAGATAAATGCCTAACCGAGATGTGGTCACCCCTTCCACGCTTAGAGTGTTCCCTTTTTCCATGGCATGGTAAATCCTGAAACTCTTACCACCCAAGTAGAGAGTGTCTGGTACTTGTTCCTACACTCACTGCGAAAATGATGGTACCCAACTCGAATGCCGAAAACAAAATGGATAGCCCACAAGACCCAATGCTCCCTTATGTCATTAGCTTGCAGTATCATAATGGTCATTAATGCTCCCTTATGTCATTAGCTAAAGAGATGGAAAGAGATTGTACAATCCATATAATAACAACTGAAAACTAGGCTTTAGCAGCAAGCAACAAAGTTCCAAAGGAGCAAGTGTCATTGCTACAGGAAACTCTCTGAATAGGGAAAACAGAATGAAAACGCATGAAAGTGGAAGTGAAAAACATGAAGAAATTTGCGGTGGAGAATACAGAGCTCATGAATGCAAAACCATCCCAGGATAAGGGGAAAGTAGTTGCCCAAATAAACAAAAATGAAGAGACATCAAGAGAAGATAGGAAAGAAGATTCCGCAAAACTCTCCAAAACCTGGGCTCAAGTTACTAGCAATTATGCTAAGAGGGAAGGAGAAACAAACATTTAGGTGGACAACATGCAATATAGAGAAAGCAAGGAAAGACAGGATATAGCAACAAGCATAATTATTAAGGGGGTGAAATATTATGGGAAAAATGAATGTACTCTTGACCTTGCAAGAGACTTCTTGAAAGACAAGCTCCAATGGCAAGGACAAATATGTCAAGCATGGAGAGTAGGTAAGCCTAACAGTGAGAGAGCCAGGCCCATAAAAGTCATCATGCCCAACTTGCGTGATAAATATGTCATTCTAAGCAAGAAGCAGTCCTTGAGGGGTTCTCATTTTTTTTCTAGAAGAAGACTTAATTGTAAGACAACAAGAGGAAAGGAGGGATGAAATGACAAAAGTTAGGGCAGCAAGATATGAGGGAAAAAGAGCATGGATTTATAAAGGTAAATCTATGATAGCGCAATTTGGACCTCCTTCCAAAACAGGGTAGCAAAACGATAACAAGGAAGAGGCAACAAATTCTTCAACAAGAAATGAGGAAGCAAGGTCAGTATGGGCAAGCAGGGACAAAGACTCAACTGTGAGTCTTGCATGTCAAAACAAATAGAAATCAAGTCATACCCAGGTTTCCTTAAGATTAGTTAGTTGGAATTGCAGGGGTTACCCATGGAGATGAGGACCTAGATTAGGGCCTATTGCGGAAGATAGAGACATAATTTTCCTCATAGAAACACACGAGCATGAAGGGTGAAAGACACCTTTGTTTGAAGGGTATTGGAAGATAGTAGTGTGGAACAAGGCAATAGGGAATGGAAAATGGCATGGGGGTATCATGGTATTAGTAAGAGAAAAAGAAGGTCGTTTCATTCAGCTAGAAAAAGAAGACCCAAATAAGCAATTTGTCTGGCTTAAAATATCATAAAATGGAAATCACATCAGAATTGCAGCATGTTATTTTGTGCCGCAAGTTTCAAAAATCTACAAAAGTAGAGGGCTTGACCACAAAGATCCCTTTGCATCCCTAAAAACAAATATTGCAATATAGTCTCAGCTAGGTGAAGTCCTTATAGTGGGGGATTTCAATGCTAGAACTCCAAGTGAACAAGCTAGCATTCTTTGTTGCAAAGAAGGCGGTGACCCTATCTGGCTTACAGAAGAGAGTAATCATCAGTGGGAACGCATTTCAAAGGAAAAAGACTGCAATCGCTTTGGAGAACAATTTCTTATGCTATGTGGGGCTTTCGATTTAGTCATTTGTAATGGTTTGACTACATGGGAAAAGTCAAGTAATTTCACTTGCAATACTTACAATGGAGAAAGTGTAGTAGATTATGCAATTTGATCGCATAGTTTGTGTGGGAAAATGGAGGAAGTGTTGATTGGAGATCAAATTTGGGACTTAAAATCATATCACAAGCCAATATATTTAAGTTTCTCTTGGACCAAAAAGAAGCAATTAGGGTCAAAAACTCAGTGTGTCCAACAAAATCCTCCAAATACCAGAATTCTTTTGATTCCAGAGAATTGTAAGACCTTAAAAAAAACGTTAGAGAGGCTCTTCGAGAAGGAGGAAATCTCATTTCATGGCCTTCATAGTCACAGATTAACACATTTAATTCAAAGCGCACTTGTTGAGTGCAAAAGAGAAAAAAATAAGAGGTCTGAAACAAATTGTTTTCCGATTAATGCTTGGTTTGATGAGGAATGCAAAAAGGCAAGGAGAAGGTGGAAGGAATCATATAAGGATAACATAAAGCTCAAAGCTTACAAGAAGATAGTAAGAAAGAAAAAGGTTGATTTCATGGTTTCGAGGAGAGAAGAAATAATATTCCTTGGGAAAAATAACCCCAAACTATTCTGGAAGGAGCTCCAACCGAAAAAGGTGCAAACTGAAAACAACCTTACAACTTCTAAATGGTTCAACTATGCAAGAAAATTGTATGAGCAGGATCCCAAGGTTGACCCTCCTCCCTTGGTCAACATAGACACAAAACTCTTCACGGTGTGAGAGGTAGAGATGGGTATCAAGAGGTTGGGTGCTGGAAAAGCAAAAGACTTAGATGAACTCCAAGTAGAGTATCTAAAGTGGGGCTTAAAAATTCTTCCACCTCACATCACAAAAATTTTCAACAACATCATACAGTAGGGGTTCCCCACAGATTGGACAACTAGTATGGCAATACCTCTTTTCAAGAGTGGTGACGTCAATAATCCCTCCAATTATAAAACCATAATGATAAACCCCTTGTTTGCAAAGTTATTTGGAAGCATGTTAGAAAATAAAATTAGCAAGTGGGCAGAAGAAAGAGATAAACGTGCTAAAGGGAAAGCATGTTTTAGACCTAAACACTCCACAGTTGATCATTGCATAACTTTAAGGCACATCATTGAAAAATTTTGGGAAAAAAAGGAAGAAGTTTTTGGTTGCTTTGTGGATTTCATAAAAGCCTTTGACATGGTTCCTAGGGATAATCTTTGGGGCATAATGGAGGAACTCGGGGTTCCCAGGCATTTGAGAGCAGCTATGCATAGGTTGTATGAAGAGGTGAAAGTCAAAATTAGAACTTCAGCAGGAATTTCTGAAAGTTTTAGAAGCGATATCGGGGTCAAGAAAGGTTGCCCATTGTCTCCTACCCTTTTTGGGTTATATATTGATAAGCTTGAAGAGTGGCTAAATTCGCAAGGGGGTGACGGTATCCATTTGGGCAAGTTCGTTATAAGGCTTCTTTTGTACGCATATGACCTTATATTGATTGCTAAATCTGCTCGTGGTTTGCAAGAGCACTTATGTTCCCTTGAGCTTTTTTGTAGAAGGGTGGGGATGCAAGTCAATATTAGTAAAATGAAAGTAGTGGTTTTCTCTAACAAAAGAAAGCATAACTAGCATGAATTCTACTTTGAAGACAACATTCTGGAAGAAGTTGCAGACTACAAATACCTCGGAATTGACTTCAACAAAAATTTAAGTTGGGATGGTTGTAGAAAGAAAAGAACTCTAGGGGGTTGGAAAGCATTTTATGCTTTTCAAAATAGGTGTAGAGAGGCAGAGTTGTGGGAGGGACTGGAAAACCACTCTAACTCTTTTTGGGCTTCTAGTGATTTGAGTGATTCTCTACAGTTATGAACTGTGGGCCAGCAACACAACCAAGATGCAATGGAAACAAAATGAGAAAATTCAGAAGCGTTTGATTACAAACAAATTCAAAATTAAAAGTGTAGTTCCTTATGCTATCTTGTTAAGTGAAACAGGGGTTGCTCCTATTGAAGCAATTGCTATGGTGCGAGTCATAAGGTATTTAAAAAAAATTGAGCAAATGGAAGAGGGTAGATGGCCTAAGTTTGTGTTTAGAGATAGATTGTTCAAAAGAGAGAAGACTTGGATGCAGCAAAATAACAAATGGTTTAGTAAATGGGGCATTTGCTTGAGCATGTGTCCTACAAACAATAAGGAGATAAAAACTTTTGTTATGGGTAAGTTCCACAAACATACTTGGGAGAAAGAAGAAGTAATACATTGAAGAGTTTAACCCCACTCATAACCATCAACAAACGGCGTACATAGGGGCCAATATTTCTTGGAGATCTAAAATTCTTATTGCTCAATTAATGACTAATTCTCATCATCTTCATTGTGAAACAGGGCGCTGGAAAAGGCCAAAAGAAATGTGGGAGGACAGAGTATGTATTTTGTGCTCTTTCGAAAAAGTGGAAACAGAAAAACATTTCATATTAGAATTTGAAGCCTTAAAATATAGCAGGGAAAATTATGCAGGTATTCTGGCAGCTAGTTCTTGGGATAATCTATTCAACGAAGAGTTTGTCGAGAAGCTCGGAGAGGTTATTGTAAAACTTCACAAGAAAAGGGCCGAATTTAAAAGCCAGATGGAAAAAACAATCTGTCCCATAGGTTATTCATAGCCTCGTGGATGTTAAAAATACTTTCTTTCTTTCTTTCATAAATAAATAGCCTGAATGTCCTCCATGTAGTTGTGCATCATTCTGCAAGGGAATAATCACCACAAGTACCGTGTTCCTTGTGTTCCTTTAATGTTCCAGAGTGATGATGTGGAGTTTCTCATTTCCTTACACTAGTTGTTCGGTGAGTCAGGTGTCTATATTTTCCAGTGCTATCTTACTGTTGATGTGCATTGGATAGCACCCCATCTTCCCAATAATAAATAATTATAATTATAAGTGTATTTTTATTTTATTTATTTATTTAATAATAATAATAATAATAATCTAATTTTAAACTCACACCAAATTATTGTATGTATGAGACTAATTTGTAGGACAAGAAACCCTCTTTACAATTAGTTTACATTACATTAATATAACAAATTTACATTTAATTTTTAAGTCTTTCTCAATATTTAAGAAATTTAAAATTAAAATAAACTTTAAATACTTATATATTATATAATTACTTAAATCAACTTACCTCAAATTAATATTACATCACCTATCAAGTCAATCTCCCTATTTACCATTCCTAAAACCTTGGATGCCAAGATAGCTTACTACAACCACTAATTCCATATTGATTGACTATCGAAAAAAAGTATAAATATCCTCGAACAGGGTAGAAACTCGTATTGAATTTAAGTGTGAAGGTCCTGGCCCCCGAGACCTTCCTCTTCCAAATGTGGGTAATCGACTGAGACCAGAGTTTGATGCCCTTCATATTTTGCCATCATAGCCATTTCATCTCATATCAATCGTTCAATAAAACAATGGCATGGAGCATGGAGTATGCAGCAGCAACTCTAACACTGGGTCTGTTGGTGATCATTTTATTCAGAATGAATCGCAGTGGTGCGTTATGCCACCTTTGGTTGCAACAATGGTTAGTACGATGATCAATTTTAAACGCATTCCTGACTTTCTTCTTCATCATCACAGACGCTACAAAACTTACAGAATAGCTTCTCCTAACTTCAGTTATGTTCTTACCACTGATCCTGCAAATGTGGAGCACATCCTCCGATCTAATTTTGCAAACTACGTCAAGGTCAGCTTTCTGCTGTATAAATTGCTTCAGGTATTCTAGTTGTTGTCATATTCTTATTATTTCTTTGTTTTGAAAATTTCACAGGGAAAGTTCCACCACGACATTTTGGAAGACCTTCTTGGGGATGGTATTTTCACCGTTGATGGGGAGCTGTGGAGACAACAGCGAAAATTAGCTAGTATCGAATTCTCCACCAAAGTGTTGAACGACTTCAGCAGCATTGTTTTCCGGGAGACTGCAGTGAAACTTTCCAAAATTTTACTGGAAGCTTGTAGAACGAGGCAAACAGTAGAGATGCAGGCATGTTAAATCCTTCACATAGCTCATAGGCTGTGAAAATTAAATAACTAGAATTGCGTTTTTTGTTCCCCCTTATTTGAATACTGTGTGGCGAATAGCATGCTGCAGAATCATATTAGCAATTGACAAGAACCATACTTTCTTATGGATAAATGCCACTAGGGTCTCTTACTGAAATCAACAATGGATGGATTCTGCAAACTGGGCTTTGGTGTGGACATCAACGGCTTATCAAATACCAACTCCGGAGCAGAGACATCTTTTGCAATGGCTTTTGATACTGCAAAAGATTTGCTTATGTGGCGTTTTTTTGACGTTGCTTGGAAATTAAAAAGATACTTCAATATTCTCTCAGAGGCCACTGTGAAGGATAACATTAAAACGGTGGATGATTTTGTCTATAAGATCATTCAGAGGAGAAAACAGGAAATTTCTCTCCAGAATAACTATGTAAGAGAATATCCACACCAACCTTGGTCTTGATTTGGAACTTATCTTTTCACATTTTACCTGTCTGCTAATGCTGGTACTCAGGACTTTGTTTCTCTGTCATTGCCCTTCAAATATATTTACAGGTGAAACCAGACTTACTGTCTCGCTTTATTGCATTCACTGAGAAACAACCAGAGAATTACCCTGACAAGTATCTACGAGATATTATTCTGAATTTCCTGATAGCTGGCCGGGACACAACTGCAAGTACTCTTTGTTGGTTCTTTCATTTGCTTTGCAAGAATCCGGATGTTGAAAAAAGGCTTCTTCAAGAAATTCATGACCTGGTCAAGGAGAATGAATGTGTGACCATTGAAGAATCTATTAGTATGTTTTCTCAAAGTCTGACACACACAATATTGAATAAAATGCACTATCTTCATGCAGCTTTATCGGAGACCTTACGCTTGTACCCAGTTGTTCCTGTGGTAAGACACTTGTGTATCTTTCTTCAGGCAACCTTGACTGATTATTGTTGATTAGTAATTGTATCTTGTTAGCCTTGTTTCTCGTCTTGTTAGCATGTACTGGAATTCCTGTGAGGATATGGTAAAATACTATATCATTTTCTTTGCATTTGTAGGCTTGCCCAAACACTGTTTATCTTATGACTTGTCTTCTGGAAAAATATGCATAACTTCATTTGAATTTGGATTCCTATCCTGAGATTAGAAGCTGCAGAAGTCGGTACACTTCTTTTCCATTTTCTGTTCATTTAAAGGATCAAAGAAGATGGTCCATGATCCATCATAAATTGACAAAAAACAATTAAATGTAGGATGTAAAGCAAGTAGCTTCTGAGGATATCCTTCCTGATGGATTCAATGTCAGGAAAGGTGATATGGTCGCCTATGTCCCTTACGCTATGGGAAGAATGACATACCTGTGGGGCAGTGATGCGGAGGAGTTTAGGCCTGAGAGATGGCTTCAGAATGGAATTTTCCAGCACCAATCACCATTCAAATTTACTGCATTTCAGGTAAGTGGCTTAACCATGACATTTAATCTTCTGAAAAGCACCTCTCACAATCCCTTCAAATCGATAAGGTGTATGCTTGGTTTGCAGGCTGGACCTCGCATTTGTCTGGGCAAGGATTTTGCATACATGCAAATGAAGATTGTTGCTGCTGTGCTTATACGTTTCTTCAAATTTGAATCTGTTGAAGGAATGGCAGTGAGATATCGTCTCGCACTGACACTCAACATGACTGAGGATGGTTTGAGTCTGCGTGTCAAGCGTAGATTAGATTGCTGAGATTGCACATTTTCACATCACAGTAAGGCACAGTGCTGAGCATAGTTTCACATCACAGTAAGGCACAGTGCACACTGAAAGCTTTCATCAGTTGTACACAATTTGATATTTGCTTAGTGTCTTAGCAGGTTCAGATTTTATCTAGTTGAAGGCATCTATTATACTGAGTCGTACCCAAATGTCAAAACCCTCTTGATATGATGAATGAGCCATGAGGCTACCAATAAGAACAGTACTAGGGCACATAACAATGCTTCGTAATACAATTTATAGCATCTCATGTAATCATATATGCCGATCTAGGGCACCAAATTAGCAGGTGCCCAGGAAGAGGTGGTATGTAAAAAAAGTGGTTAAAATACTTGGTAATTAAACGTGGTGGGAAGAGGTAGTATGTAAAAAAAGTGGCTAAATCACCTGGTAATTAAATGTGGCTCAGAAAATGAAACGCTCCATTTTGTAACAAAATTTTAATTGTTGTTAATCACTTAGATGTGGCAATCAGCTAGCCACCATAGTAAATTTTAAATATGATCAAGTAAAAGTAAAAAAATAAACATGTAAACTGATACCTTTACAATAGTGAGGAAGTTAGTGGTTGAAATCTCAACCATTGATTTTTTGAGACGACTAAGAATATTCCATTAATATTTAATCTTGTCCATACAAAACTGATTAAACACTAAAAACTTATTAAATATGCCCATTATCAATAGATATATGCTTTTCGACCTAATAATTAATTTATTTTTTGAAGAAATCTTTAAAATTACATGCTAATCTTGAGTGACTTTCAGAGTCACTTTTTTCCATGAGACTTATCTCGGGAATTTGTATGGTAGCCAGGTCTTTATTTCAAAAACATATAGACATGGTGGGTTGGGGTTGCCTAAAATCCCTAATTCCATATAAGCCAGCGTTGGTGGCACTGAGTACTATGTATCTATTCGACGTCATAGTTCAGGATAATAATTAATTCCATTTTTAATTTTTTTTTCTTCCATTCATTCAATTTTTAAAATTGAATTTGTTGTAGTACTTCATTCCTGTTATTGGATTTTGATCTGAATTGTTACCTTTCTTTGAACTTCATCCTATTTTAACGTTAAGTGGACTTTCAAAATACTTGACTTCAATTCGGTTGAATTATTTAGTTGAGTTTACTTTCCCTAATTTAAACATTAATGGGATCTTTATCCCAATTTAAATATTAATATTTTTTTATTTTTTAAAAGTACATAAAAATAAATTCGGTTGAATTATTTAGTTGAGTTTACTTTCCCTAATTTAAACATTAATGGGATCCTTATCTCAATTTAAATATTAATATTTTTTATTTTTTTAAATTACATAAAAATAAAAATTGTAGGGGTTATTTAAACGTTTAAATATTAATGATTTCCTTTTCTTAATTTAAATATTAATAATCTCTATTTTTAAAAGTATATGAAAATAAAAAATTATTGTTTATTTTTAAATATAGAGATAGGTTTGTTATTTTTTTATGATCTTTAGTTGATAATGAAGATGATGGTATTGATATTTGAATCTAGCCTCAAGTTGGGGT
>JZKD02S1172194.1:0-12709 GCA_000966675.3 Picea glauca
ACCATTCCACATTCATTTAGTGGCACCACATCACACGTTACCTCATCCACAAACTTTGATGAAATTGCAAACTTTAAAGTGCATTGCTTTGTTATGTGCAATTTATGAATGTTTCTTATCCATTTAAGTGAGTAAGGTTTATGATGTAGCTTAGTTGTCAATCCCAATTTTTTAACCACTTCTTTTGAAATCAAGTTAGATTGAGATCCACTATCTATCAATGTATCGATCTTAGTATGTTTCATTATCACCCTTATGTGAAACAATTTACTTCTAGAATCATATCCATCGCCAATTTTACCTATCAAACCAACTGCTGTGATTTTAGTCTCATCACCTGAATCATATCCCAAGTCTGTTGGTCGTGTTGTTGTTGCAACTGTTTGCCTCCCTTTCCTTTCTTTGAACCATTTCGGTCTCTTCTCCGGGTGCAATTTCCAGCAATACTCATCATCACGCCTTTCTTTCTTGCAATGTTTGCAAGAGATCTTCTCTTCCTTCCTTGTCGTTGGATTTGCTTTCTTTCCATTCCCCTTTTTTTTTGTCCTCTTTCCTTGAAGACAATTCCCCTGATACACCAACTTCCGTTTTCCCTGCTTCAATGTATGTTTCTTGAACATAAACCTCATCAAGATTAGTAGGTCCAAACATAAATAAAGTGTTACAAATATGTGCAGGTAAACCTCCTATATATACTTCATAAGAGTTTCTTGTGTATGTAATGGAAAGCATTAATATTAATGCCATCTTACGAAATTCATCTGTGTATTTTTGCATAGTTTGTCCTTTTGTTAGATTAAGACTTTGCCATTCAATTAAAGCCTTTTCCTTATAACCCAAAGGATAAAATTGCTTTCTGAGTGCAAAAACAAAATCTTTCCATGATGGAAATACATTACCAACTTGCTGTGTACCATTTTGCAACTTACTCTACCACCAGATGAGTGTTGTGCCTGCAAGACGAAGCGATGCTAGCTTGATTTGGGTTGCCTCATCTTTGATTTGTTGCACACTGCAATAAACTTCCATCTGTCTGACCTAGTTATCAAGCCTCTCAACATTGACTTCACCATCATACATGGGCAATTTGAATTTCACATCAAGCTTAAGTAATGGCATATCATGTTTATGTTTATGGGAATGATTTCTTGCGGTAGAAGTTGCACTTGTACTTGAAGAAGAAGAAGATGATGGAGATGGAGGTGAAGGAGGAGGTTTAGGAGGATCCTCTCCTTCTTCACTTTTGTCTTGTTTTGAATATTCCTCTTGGAAAGGCCTCTTCTGTTCCAAGTAATCCTCATATAAGACCTTTACCATCTCAGACATGGCGAATAAAGTCTTTTGCAACTCTATCTCGTTCTGAGACATTCCTTCTTCCTATGCCATTTTCTCACTTTGAGAAGTCCTCTTTCTTGATCCAATCTTTGGATATCCTTCTACAAGCTCGCCTTCACTGCGAGTTAGCTTTTGCCTGGTAATCATGTAAACTCAAACAACCAACTGTCAGCCTTCTCTGATACCACTTGATCCAAAAATGATCTTTAAAGACTTGGTTAAGTTTTAAGCATGTGTTTAATTACCATTTAGGAATTAAAGAAAGAAGAAAAGATTAATGAGAGAATATTGCAACCATCATAAAGAATGCAGATTAGAATATAAGCATAAAGAACACCAAACCATAACAACAAGGTTGTGAACAGAGTTCGACAAGATTGCCTATGTCTCCAGGCCTTTGTCTAAGTGGGGGAGGCTTTCTTATTTCTTTTCAATGCTTAAAAAGTACATCAGAAATGTATCAAAAGGATTACAAATTGGGCTCGCTGTGTTCTTATTCACCTTAAGAATCCAACACAATTGACGACATTGAAAAAGGTTGAGCGTAGTTCCCGGAATTGGCCTCTAAAGTTCACTTCCTTAATGGCTTCCCTTCAAAAAAATGTCTTCAAGCTTCACAAACTCATCATCATTCTGCTAATATCAACCTCGTGGTCTGTCAAAAACCTCTGATGTATATAAGATTTGAGTTAGGGATCTCCTCCCAACTTCCCCCCCAGGATCTGGCCTAAAAAAGGGCTCCAGATCCTAAAAAATGGGCAAAAATCCCCATATAACAAGCTAAAAATCATAAAAAAAATTCAAAACTATAGCAAAAAAAACCACTTTTGGACTAAATGTGGCGCGCCGACCCCTTTTACTCGAGCCCCTAGTCATATGGGTGTTGGCCCTAGTCCTTCGGTCAAGCTCCTAGACATCCGGTCGTATGGTGGCCATGTGCCTTGGCCTTAAGTCTCCACGTGCCCCAAAATTATGGCTTGGCTCCTGGTCTGTAGCTATGGTTGCGGGCTAGCCCCCCCATCGACTGGGGCTTAGCCCTAAACCCATGCCAACTGCAATTTAAATAAATATATTGCCACATAGTTTAATAAATAGCAATGTATCCTGGATGGTGTGCCCCCTTTCGTGAAGACATGGCTCGTCCGAAGGTTATGGGTTTCTAAACCTTCAGAGGCAGAACACATTTTTTTATCCAGTCCATATTGGTAAAATCCAGGGTGCCACATGATGCCCTGTGATTGGGCCACATGTCATCTAGTGGTTGGCCCATACGGACCAGTCACCACATAGTCAACAACCCAGTCATTATGCATGTCAGCTGCCACGTTATTGTCGTACATCCACATGTCGTACCCTGAGCTTGCCACATCAACATCCGTACAACCAAGTCACCTGCCACGTCAACATTCATACTACCAAGTCACCCTACCACATCAACATCCATATTTCCACCTGTCATCCATACTACCATGTGTCGACTGGTCATTGGGTGAGGTTAACATCCGTACAATGCCACATGTCACGTCTGTACAATGCCACGTGTCAATTTTGGATTGGTCCACATAGGCCCCTAAAAATGCCAAAAATAAGTGAGATGTGTCACCTCCTCATGCTGCCACATGTCCCTACTGACATCATCATGACGTTATGCTGACATCACCTGTCGCACTGCTGACGTCAGAAGTACATACTGTTGACTTTGACCAATTGAATTTTTTGCCTATTTGGGAAATCGATCAGAACGCGATGACTTTTGCATACGGTGTCCATTTTCAGAAAAAATTATATGGCTGGAATAAGTGCGATGAGCCCGACGTAATGGCGCTGGTTTCGTTTGATTCCGAGAACTTTGTTTTTTAGGCCTTCCTGGATCCATTTTGGATCACCTAGTTAGTTGGTGTTAGCCAAATTTCCTTATCAGATAAGTATCTGACTTAACTTGTTAGAATTTGAACATGAATGATATGTGTATGTGAATGTATGATACAGTGGAATATGTAAATGCTTACGAATGATTATGCTGAATATTTGAGATATTGTTTATGTTACCATGGTATTTAATTTATGTGTAAATTTTTAAAACTGTATGGGTGTAAATTATTGTATCCCTGAAGACCTTGAGTAGTTAGAGGAAATTTTGTAGGATATGGACACAAACATCATTCTTCCAGTAATGGGGTGAGTTGTAACCCGAGAAATCCTTTGTGAGTAAGGGAGGATCCTGAACCCTGAGAAAAACCCCAATCTACCATAAAGTTAGTAGAATCTCATGTATTCATGAGGTTGAGAGGCCGACAATGGTTGGAGAATGTTTATAGACCTTAGAACACTTGGATGGAGCCTAGCGGAATCCAGAAAAATGACTAAGTCCCAACCCGTGGACTAACTAGTCAAACAACAATGAGATGCGTAGGAGGAAATCACAACCGTCAATTGGTTAGGATGAGTGAATCTCATCCCTTCATCGACAAAGGTCTATCGTCGAGAAATGATCGAGAGCTATAACTTATAGAAGTTCGACGACGATGTTAAAGGTCGGAGATAAAACAACAATTGTCGATCTAGCCAAGATGGCATGGAGAGATATATGTCGTCAATGCTATGAGCATCGTTGTCGACGATCCAAATTGGAAGAGAAAATGTCGCCAGGGAAGTGCCGACAATGTGATGGCACAATAGTTGATGAGAACCGTTGATCTATGGCCATATGAGTGTATTCTTCATCGTTGATCTCTGGAAGATCACACCTAGGTTATGAAGGAGGATGAGGGCGTCATGATTATGTGACCCGCCTACTCAACAGTCCATGTGTAAAGCAAGTAACATATGCTGCTAGAAGATTGGTCGACATGATTGATGGGGGTCCCACTAGATGAGGAGGTTCCATGAACCTTTTCTTTAGCGATGACTGTCAGATCTAAGGGCTACAGGTTTTGGACCGTTGATGTTCAAGGCATCGTCGTCAGAGGTAGAGGGATGGTTAGTGAATCTTCGTCTATGGAGTGTCGATGATGAACTAGGTTTGAGAACTTTGATAGCTGCTGATATCATCAGAGATGAGACAACTAGATATATACCTTTGATCCCTATACATTGTCATCGAGGTTTAGACGTTAAACCTGTAGGGTGATGGATTAACCTCGACCGTCTGATCACTGTAGATTTTCCCCAATTCATTTAAAGAATGTAAAGGAAGGGAGGAGTGCTAACTCGTGGGTAGGTTAGAATCACTGACTCACCCATAACTGTAGGATGAGGGGTTTGAGGATCGTTGGATCTGGTAAAGGGATGATTATTGTCTCGTTGTTGAGACAACCTGAATGGTAGTGGCATTTCGCTGAAGTGAAATTCGACAACAACTATAGGCTTATGTGGAAAAAAGATCCACTGTAACAAGATGAGATAGGTGCCACATCGATGCCAAGATGCTACCATGGTAGAGGGCACGAGTGACAAAGTGTCACGTGGCAGTGAGGTAGATGTTGACTATGAGAACTCGAGGAAATTCAAAAGACCATAACTTTTGATCCCAAGCTTGGAATTGAGTATGATTATAGTCATTAGAAATCTATTGTCAAGCAGAAGACGATGGTACTCTCAAGGGGAGGTTTTGAGATAGTAGAAGCAAAGTGAAATCTTAATGTCCCATCCCTTAAAATGTTACTTAGGGGGTTGGGTGTGTTGCAATAGGTATTTCCGAGGGTCATAAATTTTGATTCGGTTATCAGTTAGGGATGAAATTTTATAGGGAGTTGTGTCTCAAAGAGTTCACTATGGGTAGAGGTTACAATGGTGGTAGAGGAGGACCTTATGTGTGTTTTAGGTGTGGTGTAGAGGGTCATCGAGCATTTGAATGCCAAAATTATAACATGCAAAAGCCGAAAAAAGGACAAGCCTAGTTTAAACTTGGTCCAAACTAATAATGAAGAAGAATGAACTGAATCTGAAGTCCCACCCAATATGGGGGAGAATCTCAAGATACAAAGGTCAATAGCGATTCATGAAAAAGAGAAAAGGCAGAGTAGCGACAATGAATATTCTTGGCTTTGGACAAATATTTTTCGAACCAGATGCACTTCTGGGGGAAGGGTATGTCAAGTTATTGTTGATAGTGGCAATTGTGAGAATATAGTTTCCAAAGAGATAATAGATAAGTTGAAATTATGTTGTGAAACACATCCCCATCCTTACCGAATTACATGGTTCAAAAAAGTGAATGAAGTCACCATTAATAAAATATGGTTGATCAAGTTTTCCATTGGTAAGACTTATAAAGATGAATTATGGTGTGATATCATTCTAATGGATGTATGCCATCTGTTATTGGGAGGCCTTGGCAATATGACATAAAAGTTGTGCTTGATGGAGAAAAGAATACCTACACCTTTTGGAAGGATGGATGGAAAGTCATCTTATTTCCCCTCATGGATGAAGAGAAATATGAGAATACATTATCAAAAATAGAGCTTGTTAAGGAAACAAAGGCAACAAGATTCTGTGATGCATTAATAATGCAAAAAGGATCTGTGGAAGACATACCAATCCATGCTGAAGTGACCAAGGTATTAGAAGAATATGTTGATGTCATCCCTAATGAACTACCTGATGGTCTTCCACCAATGAGGGATATTCCACATCACATTGATCTAATCACAGGATCATATTTACTAATCATGCAGCCTATAGGACAAGTCCTACACAACATGCAAAGCTCAATCGACAAGTAAGAAAACTTATAAATAAAGGTGTGGTGTGATGAGTCCATGTGTTGTCCCAATATTGATGACTCCAAAAAAAGTTAATACATGGAGGATGTGCATAGGTAGCAGAGCAATCTATAAAATTACCATCAAATATCGGTTTCATATATCGCGCTTGGAGGACATGATGGATGTGCTAGTCGAAGCTAAATATTTTAGTAAATTTGATTTGCGAAGTGGATACCACCAAATCTAGATTCACAAAGGGGGTGAATGGAAATCTGCCTTCAAGACCAGGGATGGACTATATGAATGGATGGTGATGTCATTCAGACTATCCAATGCACCTAGTACTTTCATGCGATTGATGAATACTCTGCTTCGACCTTATATTGGTAAGTTTGTTGTCATTTATTTTGATGACATCCTAGTTTTCACTAACAACAAAGAAGATCACTTGAAAATTTTAAAAATTATATTGGATGTCTTGAGAAAACATTAGCTTTATGCAAACCTGAAGAAATGTAGGTTCCTACAAGAAAGTTTCTTATTTCTGGGTTTTTTCATCTCAACAAAAGGAGTCAAGATGGATTCAGAAAAGGTGAGAGCAATTTTTGGAGTGGCCTAGTTCGCATAGCACAACAAAGGTAAGAAGTTTTCATGGACTGGCCACCTTTTACCGAAAATTTATTTGAAATTTTAGAAGTATTGTAGTACCCATAAGAGATTGCACCAAAGGCGAGACATTCATGTGGACCAATGAAGCTAAGGAAATTTTTAATTTTTTAGAGAAGAAGGTAACTGAGGCACCTATATTAGCCTTACCAGATTTTGATAAAGTGTTTGAGGTAGAATGTGATGCTTCACATGTAGGCATTAGAGATGTACTTATCCAAGTAGGTAGACCAATTGCATTTTTTAGTGAAAAGTTGAATGAGGTAATAAAGAACTATTCCACATGTGATGTAGAATTTTATGCAATTGTGCAAGCATTGCGACATTAGAGGCATTATTTAGTGCCGAAGGAGTTTGTGTTATTTACTGATCACATTGCATTAAAATATGTAAACACCCAAAATAAATTGAACAATAGACATGCAAAATGGGTCTCTTTCTTAAGGCTACACCTTTGTTCTGAAGCACAAATTAGGACGACAAAATCAAGTTGCAGATGCTTTGAGCTGGTGCACTATTCTTTTGACAACCATGGAAAATTAAGTAATTGGGTTTGCTGCATTAAAGGATCTCTACGAGTCTGATAACGATTTTCAGGAGATTATGGAACAATTGAAGAATCCAATGGCTAGGAACATGGATCTTACTCAGGGTGAATATTTTATGCAAGATGGCTACCTCTTCAAAGGAAAACAACTATGCATTCCAATTGGTTCTATGCGGGAAAATATTATCAAATAACTTCACAATAGTGGTTTGGCATGACATTTTGGAAAGGATAAGACGCTAGCCTTAATTGAAGATAAGTATTACTGGTCGAAGATGAAAAAGGATATAACCAAGTATGTGGCACGATGCAGGATTTGTCAAATGGCTAAAGGACACTCATAGAACACAGGGTTGTATATTCCATTACCAGTGTCCACAGACCCATGGACATATATGAGCATGGAATTTGTGTTGGGGCGGGCTCCCAAACACACAACAAGGTAATGATTCTATTTTTGTGGTTGCTGATAGGTTCTCTAAAATGTCTCATTTCATTGCTTGCAATAAAACTAGTGATACATCTAGGGTGGCATAATTGTTTTTTTTCATAAATTGTTAGATTGCATGGGGTTCCAAAAACTATTACCTCTGATAGAGATACTCGGTTCTTGGGTCATTTTTGGAGGACTTTATGGAAGAAAGTGGGGACTAAATTACATTTCAACAATTCCTATCACCCTCAAACAGATGGGAAAATTGAGGTGGTAAGTCAAAGTTTGGGAAACCTATTACAAAACATTATTGGAGAGAATCCCAACCAGTGGGATTTGGCTTTACCTCAAGCAGAATTTGTCTACAATAGTTCATTGAATAAATCTACAGGTAAATCTCCATTTTAGGTTGTTTATGGTAGAAATCCTATGCGTGTCCTAGATTTGGTACAACTACCACTTGGGGATAGGATCAATGATGATGGGGAAGCATTTGCAAAACACATTCAACAATTGCAGCAACAAGTGAGAAAAAAGCAGTAGGCCAGTAATGAACAGAACAAAATTATAAAATATGCTCACCGACGATGTTAGGTATTCAATGAAGGTGATTTGGTGATGGTTTATTTACATAAAGAGAGGTTTCTTGGAGGAACCTATCACAAATTGAAGTATAAGAAAATTGGTCCTTACAAGATTCTTAAGAAAACTAATGACAATGCTTATAAGGTCAATTTACCAACTAATCTCGATATTTCCCGCATGTTTAACGTTTTTTATTTATATATCTTCCATGGGGATGATTTGGGTGATGGCAATGAGGCGAAGGTGGATTGGAAACATGCCATTTCAAGCAAGAAAAATGAAAAGATTGCACATCTTTTAGATAAGAAGACCCTTCATACTCGACAAAGCCAATACAACCAATATCTGGTCCAGTGGGAAGGCGTAGCACCAACATAGAGTACATGGATTACAGAGTGGGACTTGTTGAACCTAGATCCTGTTAAGTGGCAATAGTTTGAAGACAGTAACTTGCAAGCGTTACGTTCTTTTCAACCAGAGGAGAATGATGCAGGGATTTCCGAGGGTCATAATTTTGACTCGATTATCTTTTTTGATTCAGATTATTTTCGGCACGAAATGAGAGCGAAGATATAATAAATAAATGCACAGAGATATCGCGAATATCCAATAATATAACATAAATGTATCAAAGATGCAACCATAAACACATCAATACAGTAATACACGATTTCTATTAATGAAAGAAATGTACAGAGATTGTAAAAATACAGAGTGAAAGACTCGCTAGAATGGTGGCAACTTATCTCTGAGAAGAGATGCGACGGCTACTCGCATTTGCAAGAAGATGATTGTTACAATGAGGCTCCAAAGGCCTTTTTAACATAAGAAAAATCCAAAACCCTAACCCCAGAAGATGAAAATCCAAAAGGTTTGTGGGCCCCGATGGGGGTAGTTGATACGTCAACTTCCCGAGGGCGTAACTTTTGCATACGATCTCCGTTTGGGGCGTTCGATACACCGTTGGAAAGGTCTATTCGAGGAATACAACTATTGACATTGAATATCAAGTCTAGAACAAACTCATTTGCGCCAGAGGTTTGATGCCCAAAACATGTCGTTTAGGGCCTCAAAACGACTTCGGAAGTTCAGGACCCGAAAAACTACCAAAATTAGTAAATTGTGCTACAATTAAGGAAACTGAAAAACTGAAAGAAACAATGGTGGGGGTCCAAGTGGAATAGGTGGGTGGCCACCAATATCCACTTGGATAATGTTTGGGATGAAATTTTACGGATTTACATCTCGAAGAGTTCACTGTCATGCTGATTAGATCCTTTAGATCGAACATCGTTTTGACACTTTTCCGGGGTCAAATTCCTTCATATAAGGCCTCAAATTGGGGTTTTAGTGTTTTTTTTCAGGATTTTTTTAAATTAGTAATTATCTGTTATCTCTTAGTTTATGCACCTAATTAGAAAAGCGAATTGAAAAATAGTGTCACTCTAGTTAGCTTTTAGTTATTGGTCAGTTTTAGATTCATGTGAGAATTTTCTAAAATTAGTTGTTTTCGAAAATCTCAGATAGTAGTTATAACGGGTTGAACTTACATTGTAATAGTTAGGATGGAGAAGGAATAAAAGAGAGTTTTTTTCAATTCTCGTGTGTTTGCATGGTTTTTAGATCTTGTGAATGAATCAAAGCTTATTGGCTACATCACATATCAACTCTTCATTCTCCACTTTAAGGTTTTTTCATGTCTTAAGAAATAATAACTCTGAAGCAAACATGTATGCATCCATGGCCACCAGGAAAAAGGAAGGGACTTTAATGATCAACGACGATGTTACGATTGAACCCATACCTAATCCTATGATGTAAATTTTAATGGGGATTTTGATGTCTCAAAAGAAGCAAATCTCGGTCCTTGAAGATGACCTAACTATGCTATAGCAATCAATGGTTTAACATATTGATCAGTAGAACCTTGGAAATGGTCCTCCTACCACTTCCTTGATCAAAGAGTATGGAACCTCTGGAAGGAAGGTCCTAATTCAACAAGACGTCATGAATGCAACTCCAACAATTGGAACCAATAATCCAGATTGAAGATTTTGTAGTGTTTCACTTCACTTTTTGTTAGTTATGTTATTTACAATTGTAAAACTATTAAGTATTTTCTATAAATTGTTTACTTATCAACATGAAAGGCTCAAAATTATCTATAAGAAACTTCAAGCTTATTTGCCATGTTAGATATCCATATATTCTTTGAGCTATACTCAAATGATCAAATATATTTTGACCTGCAACTTTCAAATACAAGCTTGATTGCAGTTTTTTCATAATAAAAATCTACCAATTACAATTAAAGAGTTTCTTAGTGCAAAATGTTTAACATTATTAACTAAAGGTATTTTCACATTACTATTAGAAAAAATATATTTAGTATGAAACTCTTTTAATGCTCAATATATATATATATATATATAATTGAAAATAAAATTCTCAGTATAAACTCACCACTATTTAAAAACTATTTAACCATGTTCACATTATTAGTCCCTGTTGTAGGCACAGAGGGACTATAGCGATCGATAATTAGTTGACCTCATATTAGTTTGTCCTTTGACCACAAATATTTTCATAATATCTATTGTTCGAGCTAGGGAACTAAAAACATTGAATTTTATATAATAAAAAGTACCATATATGTAATGATCTGATTGGATAACAAATTGGAGGTCTTATTGTCGGTTCACTATTCCCAATGTTTTATATGTTAGCATATCCAAAATTTTTGATCATATACAGTCTTTTTGAATCGTATATTTTTCTTATGCATTGTTTGAAGGTGGATTAATGCTAGCATTAGTTCAAATGTTTGTCTTAGCATTTTCTGCTAGCATTGTCTTAGATCATATACAATGCTTTTTTTATTTGTACTAATCATATTGAAATGTTTAGATATCTCGATAATTCCAAAGTTTATAACCTTGTATTATGATTTATTTTTTTATTTGTGCTACTATTATTGGTCCCTGTCGCATGTATTTGGATTGAAATGTATTGACACTTTTTTTGAGGTGCTTTAATAGGCTTGACAACTTAAATGTTTACATGACGGGGGGTCCTCCAACAGGCTTGACAACTTAAATGTTTGCATACCGTGAGGCCCTTAGACAACCTAACAACCTTAAATATTTATCTAAATATGCTTCACGAAGTACATTTTTTATCATAATTTTCCATACAATGTTGCAGTGATTTTAGACAATATTGTTGTCCACCGCCAGTTGAATAGGCATTGTATGTTTCATCCTTCTTCTATACTTGCAATGCAATTTCTTCATCGTTGAAGTTACATACATTGTTTACTGGTTCGGTGAGTGCTTCTTCTTTGCTGGTTCGTCGATTGCTGCTTGTTGTTGTTGTTTGGTTCACAATTCGACCTGCGCTTCTGCCTTTCATCATTTCAGAGTAAGTTTCCATGCCATAGTTTCATTTTCTATTCTTTCTTTGTTGTTCAGTGTTTGCAGTTTGCAAGGAATAATGTTTGCTTGTTTCTACTGGCATGCTCATCATATGTTCCAGGTTCCTTCTATGCTTCAGCTGCAGTTTCGTAATCGTTGGAGACACATATGTTGTTTACTGGTTTGGTGGTTGTTGCTTGTTTGCTGGTTCGTCGGTTGCTGGTTGTGTTTGTTTGGCTCAAGTTTACGCTTTGGAGCCCTGGGGATGTAGTTGGGCCTGTTCGTGCTTTCTTGCTGGTTTTGTGCTTGCTGTTTTCTTTTGTTTGATTTAGCTTTGAAGGGTTGGGGTCCTGCGTCGGTAGTTGGAGTTGTTTTTTTCTTTTTCTTTTGTATTGTTATTATTTTTTGGGCGCTTTACGGTGCTCAATCCATGCACCCACGAGTGGACATGCAGTTGTATTATTTTCCTTGTTCGGCGAGGTCGATATTTGTTCTGCTGTGATATTTTGCTGGTGCTTCAGTGTTGACATGATGGAAAATAGTCGCATGAAAAACAGTTCGAGAAGTACATGTGAAATTGCAATATCCATTTTTTTGTTAAGATAAAACATATGCAGTCTGCAATTATAAACCATGTATGGTGAAATGTGCCCATATGAAAATACATGTTCTTTATCCTCTACACAGACTGGTGTGCCCATGATACAATTTGTCTTGTACTTGAGATATGATATGTACAACAAAGATTCCGCAAAATTATATTTCCATGTCTGGAAGCATATTTGGGTAGTTTGCCACGAAAAACCAAAATCTTGTATCATGGGAACAACAGTCTGTGTAGAGGATAACATGTATTTCCATGGGTGGAAGCATATCTGGATATGTTGCCACGGAAAACCAAAAATCGTTTAGCTATGGCCATGCAATTTCGTAATATTTTGTGGCTTTTAATATATTTTGGGCAGGGAAAAAAATTACTTATTTACAATTATGGATGGAGAAGCGCAAAGGTTCATGTTTC
>JZKD02S1172304.1:21511-37594 GCA_000966675.3 Picea glauca
ATGTTGATGATGTACTTAATTTATATGTTGATGTTGATGTGTATATTGTTAGCTCATGTTATATTTGGATGTTAAATGTGCTTGATAGATGTGTATGTTATAACATTGTTCATTAGACATGCATTTTTTCTATTGATCGTGATGATATACTTAATTAATTTATATGTTGATGTTGATGTGTTCATTTTTAGGTCATGTTAGATATGTTTAATGTTAAATGTGCTTGATATATGTGTATGTTAAATGATTCTTTTTAGATGTGTGTGATGATGATGTTAGAAAATGCTTGTATTTTGTTATATGTGATAACAATGATGATGCCCTATTAAATTATTAGATATGTGTGCTAGCTAATTAATGACGTTTATATGTGCTAGACACATATATAATTAGATGATGTTATCTAGCAAATATAAATGTGTATTTTAGATGTTGTTTATGCTTGTTATAAGATGGCTATTGTCATCATGTTTATTTTTATAAATTACAAAGTTCAATATGGTTGAAACTATAATTATAAAATTGAAACTATAATTGCATAGATAGTTCATTATACATATTCATTCTAACTAATTTATTTTTTCAAAAAATAAATTACATATGAATAAATATTATTTTCCATTGTACTAATTACTCTTTTTGAATAGATTCTTCTACACCAAAAATTGTTATTATAAAAAAGTTATGATCTCCAATGATAAGAATTCTATTGGCTTTAAAGTTTTATGGATGCAAATCTTCCTATTGTTATTTTTGTCATTATTTTGTAAGTTGGTTGCTATCAAATTTTAAAATATTACTTCATTAATTGTGGTTTTACTCAACATTGGGGGCATAATTTTATAAATATTTTCAAAAGAAATGATAAAAGTATGTAAACTAACAAACAATACTTTAGTTAAAAACCAAATTATCACAAAATCATGTTATACATTTAATTTTTTAATTATAAACCACATATTTTTGTTAATCTTACTTTTAAATCTAAAAAATAAACTCAGTTTTTTAATCAGCATGTTAACATATCCTCAAAAATATTGTACTATTAAACATGCATATCAACCATATCATTACATCTAATTATATCAACATAAAAAGTAGAATTTCATATCCCATTAAAAGTTCAATTGGACATTTAACATTTTTCAGGATTTCACAATTGGAAATACTTAAAAAAGATCAAACATTTTTAAATATATGCAACAAAATATAAATATGTTCAAATAACAATCGTTCCATTCAATCATCACAAATAATTTGAAAGACAAACGCATTACGCATCAAACTGACTGTTAACCAACTAAAATTGTTCAAAGATTTGTTATAATTAACTTAACATTTCCTTTGTCAGAAGATGAATAAAAAACAAATAATGAGCGAAATAAAGAATATAACAAAAAGATACAACAACAATGTTAAAGATGAAATAAAACATGTACATATCACTCTTTTTTTTCATCACCCTCATTATCTTCCTCGCTTGGCATAATAACATTGTTGTTCTAAAAAATATGTTTTTATCTAGGGTCGTGTCTTAATACAAACCACCAATCCCTATCCAACACATCTGGGTAAAAAAACACTTGGTTGTAGGGTTTTGGGAAAACATAAGGCTCCTTATCTTGATCTCACATCTTTTTAGAGTTGATACATATCATCACACTATCACAATATTCCTTTACATTATTCCAATCAAAGGTGTCCCACTACTTGCACCTAAAAATAACACATTGGAAAGAAGAGAAGTCCACTCGAATGATCTCTTGTATCTTTCCGACGTAACCTAACTTCCCCTATATGGTGTTTTGATTGTGGTGGCTAGCATGGCTAGATTGGCCGAACTCAATTTCCACTCCATAGTCTTGTGTCATGTGTCCATCATCGACATCCTCTATGCGAAAATGATGTCCATATGCCCACATATATGGGAATAAATGCACCAATAAAAAATGAACAAATCACAGTGTCAATATGTGTCTAATAACTCGACCATTAAAATATAAAATAATATATATGTAATTACAATTTAAATGTGCAATACAAAGTTAAAAATTATGTACACAAAAATATTATTACTGAGTTGTTGAAACTAAACCCTATGTTTAGTGCATCCTCTTCTTCACGTGGGTAATGACCAGATGCACTATATTTCTCTCTGAATTGGTCTACAACCCAACTATTGGGGCATATCATTGGAATATTTTCTTTTAAATGATCAGGATAAGGCATGCTTCTTCCATTCAACCGTCTGAATTCTTTCTTGTCACTTTCCCATTTCCTCCTCTTTTGTTTGTACAGTGTGACCCACAAATGTGTTGCCTCCTTGATCTAGGTGGATATTGGTGGCCACCCACCTATTCCATGGGCTTGAAAAATAATTTTCCATCTTGGCAGTTTTTTGGCAATTTTTCGGGTTCCAAACTTCTAAGGCCGTTTTGAGGCCCTAAACGACATTTTTTGGGGATTCGGAGTTTAGGCGACTGCTGAAGGCACTAACCTAGTATAGACTAGTATAGAATCACTCTTCTCTGTTAGACCTTTCCAATGGTGTATTGAGGACCCCAAAGAGAGATTGTATGCAAAAGTTACGCCCCAATGAATTTGACATATCAACTACCCCCATCGGGGCCCGCAAACCTTTTGGCTTTTCATCTTCCGGGGTTAGGGTTTTGGATTTTACTTATGTTAAAAAGGCCTTTGGAACCTCATTGTAACAATCATCTTCTTGCAAATGCGAGTAGCTGTCACATATCTTCTCAGAGATAAGTTTCCACCATTCTAGCGAGTCTTTCACTCTGTATTTTTACAGTCTATGTACATTTCTTTCATTAATAGAAATTGTGTATTACTGTATAGTTGTGCGTCTTTTTATATTTCCGATATATCTTTGTTATATTATTTCCTCTCTTTCAATATCTCTATATATTTCTTTTATTTATCACTGCTCTCATTTCGTGCCGAAAATAATCCAGATCAGTGGTATCAGAGAAGGTTGCTCTTGATCATTTTTCAGTGCATGTACCCGATGAGGTATGAGTATAGCAAGTTGGGTCTCGATCTTGTCTCTCTTGAGGAAAATCTCTCTCGCACACCCAAGAAACCCTCAATGGTAGAAGAAAAAAAAATGAAAGAGCAGACGATTATATCAATATGTTGCTTAAGCAAGCTCTCACACGATAGAGGGAAGAAATGATGGAGAATTTTTCCCACATCCTTCAACCCCTGTCGATAGAATCATGTGCATCTTCAAGAAGCGACCACTTTGGAGGCACCTCGCCTTTCAAGGTACAGGTCAATTTTGATATTCCTATATTTGAAGGTCAGATAGATGCAGATGCCCTAGACAAATGGTTAAATCTGTTAGAAGGTTATTTCTCTGTTCACAATTTTTTCGATAGAGAAAAGATCATCTTCGTGATCCTTAAGGCTCTCCCCCATGTCAAACATTGGTGGGAAACTTAATGGGAGAAAAAGTCCACAAAGGAATCTGGGATATATGGGGTCGAGCCCACTTGGGATTTTTTTGTGGATGTAGTCAAGGAACAATATTACCCTGTTGGCAACTATGAGGACCAATACATGAGATGGACCACACTGCGACAAGAGAGGGACCAAGAAGTGTCAGAGTTCACCAATGCCTTCCATACCTTGCGCACCAAGCTGCGTATCAAATACTCCGAGCGACATTTGGTTCTGAAATACCATGGGGCTCTACACAGATACATTCAAACTGAAATGGATTTTCTGGACATCTCAACACTCGGTTCTGCTTATCGATATTTTTTTAAAATCGAGCAGAAATTTAAGCACCAGAACAAATGGGAGTTCGGATCTGCAAATCCACAACAACCAGAGTATGAGAAAGACGACCCTAACAAACAGCTTCTTGAAAACCAGTCTAAGCCACATGAAAATAAAGGTCACGGAAAGACGAAGAAGGACACTGGATAATGGTACGATTTCCACAAAATCCTCTGGCACAACACCAATGAATGTCGCTCAAAACAGTTATTGGTGGCTGAGATAAAAGACAAGGATCCAAACCCTAATTCAGAATCTGATTATGAAAATACTGGTAAAAGGCAGATCATCGACGTAGACCCCACTGCTATTGTCGTGACCGCAACAATTCAACCAGAAGAACCAACAGATCAAGAAGAGGGGGAGCGCCTTTTTCATTCACAGATGTGGGTGAAGGGGACCCCGCTGCCTTTTATTGTTGATAGTGGAAGCGAGAAGAACCTCATCTCAATAGAGTTCATAAAAAAGTTGGGATTGTCTAAAACACCACACCTGCATCCATACAACATCGGGTGGCTTTGCCATGGACTAGATCTCCATGTCAGCCAATAGTGTCAATTATCATACGGCATGCACCCCTTCAAGGATGAGGTATTATGTGATTTTTCCCCACTAGATGTCTGTGATGTTCTCTTGGGCCAGCCATATATGTGGAAGCACCATGTTTTTTATGAGTCTTGACCCCGTAGTGTCATTATTACTTTGGGGGGTCATCTCTACAGAATACCAGAGGTAGTTCCAACTACTGTCCCACCTAAACAGTGTTGCAAGGTAGTATCTCATACTACAAAATTTAGCTTCTTCACAATCTGTTCAAAAGGGGAACAGAAGGATACTACAACCACTACAGCCTCGACCCAAGCACCTTTTGTCCAACAGAAGCAGGTTGACAAGATTGCAGTAAAATGAAAAGATTCCTTCTGCACATAGTCATCTCAGGTAGCCCGACTGGTTGAAAAGAGTCAATCCCACCAATAACAGGTTCGTGACATCCTTCCACAAACCGAGCAGCGCGACGTGTCCAACAAGGCAAACAACTCACCAAGATTCAGATTCAACAATCGCTTTCCCCTCTCCCCCAAGAACTCAACGCAATGGAGACCATTTATTCCTAACAAGGGAGGATTGATCTAGGTGTATATTGGTGGCTACCCATCTATTCCATGGGATCGAAAAACAGTTTTCCATCTTGGCAGTTTTTCAGGTTCCAAACTTCTGAGGCCGTTTTGAGGCCCTAAACGACGTTTTTTGGGGATTCGTGGTCCAAGCAACTATTTAAGGAATTAGCTTGGAATAGTTAATAATCGTTCTTCTCAGTTAGACCTTTCCAACGATGTATCGAGCACCCCAAATAGAGATCGTATGAAAAATCTACGCCCCCAAGAAGTTGACGTATCAACTACCCCCATCGGGGCCCACAAACCTTTTGGATTTTCATCTTCCGGGGTTAGGGTTTTGGATTTTACTTATGTTAAAAAGGCCTTTGGAGCCTCATTGTAACAATCGTCTTCTCGCGAATGCGAGTAACCGTCACATCTCTTCTCGGAGATAAGCTGCCACCATTCTAGCGAGTCTTTCACTCTGTATTTTTACAATCTTTGTACATTTCTTTCATTAATAGAAATCGTGTATTATTGTATAGTTGTGCCTCTTGTTATATTTCTGATATATCTCTGTTATATTATTTCCACTCTTTCAATATATTTGTATATTTATGTTCTTTATCTCCGTTCTCATTTCATGCCGAAAATGATCTGGATTACTCCTAATTGTAAAGAATGAATTTATTGATGGCATCAATTTCTGAATTCATTGATGTATTCATGAAATAAAACCAACATATAGTACATACGAGATCATGAAAATATACATTATGAAGTTCAGTGTGAATAGTTATTGTGTAGAAATTTGAAAAACGATAAGTGACTTACTATTTATCAAGCATCTTTTTCCATTCGTATGGAGAAGCTCCCCTTCTCTTTTGTCTTCATCCCTTTCATCATCCCAATTCACTACACCTAGTGTGTTGTCAATCTTCTTGATGTACTCACTGGCATAATATAAAGACTCATATGATATGTACCCCTCTTCCATAGGCCCCTTGGGTTTTCCCTTTGACGAATAAATCCTTTCAATTTCTTCATGTACCGCTCTAAAAAAAACATCCCATGACAGGAGACCACCCCAACTAATTCAACCTCATCTACTAGGTGAATTAGAAGATGAACCTGCAAGTCCATGAAACTTGGTGGTAGTTCCTTCTCAAACATACAAACAATCTCAGCTATCTCTTGACGCCACCGTGGAATGCTAGCCGTATGAATCTCCTTTGATGTGATCCAACACACAAATGCAGATAATTTAGATATGGCACATGTTAGGTCATGGGGGAAGTCATGGTTCACACACTCATACATGAGCAGGGGGATAATGACACTACAAAGTAAACACAAAAAAAATTAATTATGTTTTATCCCATGGCATAAAAATAAAAATTGCAAATAATAAAATCATATTTTTGACATACGTCGTACCTTTAGAAGGTTAAAATGGTCAGGTGTTTTCAACCTCGAAAAATGGTCTTGAGGGGCAATGAAGAAACGTCGTAGGGAAGACCCATATAAATAAGGAACCTTCACACCCAATATAGCTTCCTTTTCCAAAGAAAGATCTTCTTTCTTCAAAATCCATGGGACATCACCTTCTTTGAAAGACCAAGAGGGACCAACCTCTCCTCTACTTTCTTTGTCTTGGCCAATGTTTCTTTTTATTTTTTGAAGAAATAATATCTCTCCTCACAGCCAATGTGCCTCTTTACTTCGATGATATGTGCCTCCATAAAGAAGATGAAACATTTTTAAATATATGCATGGGATCTAATAAGTGGGAAATCTTAAGATGCTCCCAATAGGGGAGCTCATAAAAGATAGATTTCATTTTCATCCTAGTGGGTAATTTCTCAACATAGGTGTCAAATAATTCTGGATCATTGAACATAGGCTCTTCATTTGAATCGAATATTTATGTAATCTCCTTCTCCTTATTTCTCTCATATGCTCTAATCCATTATGTTGGTTTCATTATTGTAGGACTTTGGGTTATCTCTAGTTTACCATTGAAAGCAGATGTTGCTTTTCTATAAGGGTCTTCTTCTGGGAGGAATACCCTCGAGAAGTTGTACACTGTATTTCGTAGGTGGTTGGAGCACCTAGCCTTCATAGAAGGTACACAACATTTACATCCATGATAGCCTTTAGTTACAAGACCTGCAAAATTATTTTATACATAACACGTTAGCGTTTATGA
Organism: Picea glauca; assembly: GCA_000966675.3. Taxonomy (NCBI): domain Eukaryota; kingdom Viridiplantae; phylum Streptophyta; class Pinopsida; order Pinales; family Pinaceae; genus Picea; species Picea glauca. Next base: position 28,619 of record JZKD02S1172304.1, read on the forward strand.
ATAGGATGTCAATCCCCTGGATGGGGTGACACGAGTACAGGAAGGGGGAGCGACGTGGCAAGGGGAGGTGGCGAGGGGAGGCAGGGGGCCTTTATTTACCGTCCTCCCCACACACTCCGCGATTCATTATGCGCGTCACCCCCTGCCAACTTTGTAGAATGGAGCTCCTCAGCACGAGCGCCCGCGGTCCGATCCGTCAGCGCACTCAGCTCGGAAATTTAATGGCATTTATGATAGTATTTGGGCTTATCAACCTCACCGCGAGCTCCATTATGCTCGACCAGCCTTCTGTGCAGAGTGATTTCTCAGCTCTCCTCTTTGTTCCGGCCATGCCGCGCCTGAGGGGGAAGCCACGCAGGGGAGCGGGATGGTATGCAGCTGCCTCCCGCCGGAAACGCCATAGGGAATTTCAGAGCGCTTTGTCTCTAGCCAAACGACGACGTCGACAGGCAACTCGAGCAGTGAATTCACCACCTGGCACAGTCATTGAAGAGGAGCCAAGCATTCAACTCCCTCTGGACTTCTCGAACCAGAGATTGGTCACCTATCTCGACGATTGGGACCCCCTTGCCTGTGTATTCTGAATCGCTCCTCCAGGCAGCACCTCTTCCGAGCAGGCGATGGAGAGCGACCCTGGCCCAACGCATTGCACCATTGAAGAGGAACATGAAACGGAAGCTGAACCGGTTCAACACGAGGAAAGTCATGGTCCTGTCGAAGCTCAGCCACGATCGACCTCGCCGCCTCCTTTGCCTCCGGAGCAATTTCCCCTTATCTTCGATCTCAGAAGCCTCGTCGAAGACTTAATCTTTCGCGTGGTCTGCACCAACCAGAGATTGGATATGCTGCTTACAGCCCACTCCTGTGCCTCGCCCAAGCAAATGTGTCCTACCTGTGCTCAGTCATACGCCATTCCGACTCGAGCTCCAGCAGCGCAGGCAGACAAAGAAAGCCCCGGATAACAGGTCTCAGACTTAGCATGTCTTTCTTAAAGTTTACTGTTATATTTTCTCAGGACAGGAGTCCTCTAGCTGTCAGTAGACATAGTCTTAGATACTTCATTAGCAGACTATTGTTAGTTAAAATTGCGCCCCCTGGTTTCCTACGGGCAGGGTGGCTCTATGCTTTACATATTTTTTTGACTTGTCACAGTGACATAGCCAGGTGTCCTGCTTTCCTTTACAGGCAGGACACCTGGTCCATAACTGGCATGTATCTCTCTTTTTGGGTTAAGTTTTAATAGAAAGGTCCCATTTTATTTAAAAAAAAAAAAAAAGAATAGGATGTCAATCACAACGAATTAAATATGCAAATAAATATTGTTACATATATAAACAAATCAATAAACATGTTAATTACCAGAACAAACTCCTAAGCTTGGATAATCATGTGTGGTGTAAGCACATATGCCATACAACGTAAAACTCCTCTCTGTTGCGATGGGTCTTGATACATCATATACATGTATCCCTTCCCATAATTCCTTCAATTCATCTACCAATGGTTGTTGGTAGACATCCATATTCTTAACTTGTATTCTACCAGGGACTACAAGAGCCAACATAATATGTGCATTCTTCACTGACAACCATGGGGGGATATTGTTATTGATCAATACTACATGCCAAACAAAATAGTTGGTGTCTTGGAGGGAATATGGGTTCACACCATCCATTGCTATGTTGAGTCATAGACTTTGTACTTCATCCTTGAATTTTTCTGGCCATGTATTCTCTATATGCTTCATGGCTATTGAATCTCTTAGGATTCACATAACTCTCGACTCACTTCTATGTGAGGCATGTCATCCCTGCAACATAGCTAATTCTTTGCAATGAAAGAGCCTTTTAATCCTTGGGATTATAGGCGTGTGCCTCAATATATTATGAAGAGGACCATGTGATTTACCATTTTTATTTAATTTATGGTACCTATCATGCCCACATTTTAGACATATCTCTTTATTTGCATATTCTCCTCTATATATAATACAATCATTCGTACATGCATGATATGATATATACTCAACACCCAACATTTTCAACAACTTCTTTGCCTCTTTGCTTCTATTGGGCAAACATTATCACTAGGAATATCCTTATCTTTCAATATTCTACAGATAGTGGGCAATAGAAATGTACAAGGTCATTTAACATTTATAAAAGAAACCATTTCTAATTTTGATTGTGTGACAAGATTTCTCAAAATTAATATAAAGCACTTGTTGGTCAATTACCTCAATATTGTCGAGAAACATGTGTTTGACATGCCAAACTTTGCTTTCATGTTGTACAATAACATTGTTGTCCCAAACTGGGTAGACTTCGACAGGGAACTAGGTCCAAAGAGAGGGGTGGTGGAAATAGATTTTAGGCTTTCGAAAATGGTATCACTGATATGTGCATCATCCCCTAGCTCATCGTTATGGAATGCATCTAACAACATTGTCTCCATGGACGTCATATCACGTAAGTAATTGTTGGGCCCGAGATATGATCATTTTTATGACGGTTATTATACACTTTTATCGCATGTACATATGTGTTTTTCATATTTTATAGGAGTTTTTTGAAGAATTTTATGATAAAACGGTATGATCGACATAAGGTACATATAATTCATGTTTAATGATTGTATCAAGTATAATTCATCATGTTCTATGATTTCCAAGAGCTAATTCACATTTTTTTGGTGTTACAGGGAAAAAAATGCACTACGTTTCTAGTTCCGACACTTGATCCGGCACTTGTTTCAGCACTCATTCCGACACTGCATCCAACACCTCTTCCTGCACAAAAACGGAGGGCGATTTGGCGGTTATTGTATTGGCAGCCAGTGGGGGGCGAATCAGAAACATGGGTTTTGTTCATCCTTATCCCCTTCAGCTACTGAGCTCCGGACAACTCAGTTTTAGTTGTTCAAGAGGGTGATTATTGGCTCACTCTGTTTCGGCAGTTAGGGCATCATTAATGAAATTTGCCAATTTTAGAAGTGGTTTGAACCTCCTCTGATTGACCACTTGGTCTATAAACATTATAAATACCACCGAGGTGGTCAGACATACGGAAGCATCAGATACATCAGGGTGATAGGGACAAATACATTTTTGCTCTGTTTTGAGTTTTTACATTGCCAGATTATGCTAGAACTGTGTTTTTGGGTTTTTATGGTGAATTTGACCTATTGAGTTCGTGGTGTGCTTTTAGAGAGTGACCACGACTTGTTGGGTGGGCCACCAGTAGTCTGGTAACTCTGTGTGTGTTGTTCATGCATTTTATGATTTATTTGTCTCTTTATTTCCTGTACATGCAATATCAGTTTATTAATTAGTTTGTTGTTGTAGTTTAAATTGTTTTGGTTCTCTTTTGCAGGTTAGAATGACAGAGTGTGTTAGTATGCATTAATCTCGTAGATTAGGAACAGATTTGCAAATCCCTAGACTAACCCCATGTGTAATTAGATAGTAGATTGTGCTTTTATTTATGATTTTAGAATCCAATTTAAAACAGAGTTTTTCTTAGAATAGAACAGAGTTTTTATTTGAGCTTTCTTCGACAAGGGTTTGATGGATGGATAGGATCAATTTCAGTTTTTAATTATATCTTGCTCATTTCATTTTTATGTAGAATTGGCTTAGCCAGTTGTTGATTAATATAGTTGTTAGTTTGTTTTTTAATATCATGTTTTAAATTTCTGTTTTTAGTCATTTCTTTATTTACAGTTTGAATTGTTAGAATAGACATAGCATAGTTTCATGTTACGTATTTTCTTGTCTAGAATTAGATTGCAATTGTAGTTCTTAGTTAATGAATGAGTTTAAGTATGAGTTTTGCTTATGTAGAATAGAAGTATAATGATGATCTCGTTATGTTGTTGATGGTTAATAAATGAACATGTAGGGTATTTAATATTGTTTTTGTCTTCACACAACCACGAGCATTATATTTCAATTGTCATAGGTTAAAAGATAGTTTTCCTTTTTTCATAGATATAGTTTCTTGCTTTCATAGATTAGCATAAAGTTTTATTGTTGTTGTAGGATAGCTAGACTTTGCTTTGATAGATTAGATAGTAGTTTTCTTATTATAGATTAGCATTAGTTAGTAGTTATCTTGCTTTCAATAAAATAGATTTCCTTTGATGCATTAGAAATAGTTTTGCATTGAGCATTTAGTCCAGTTGCCTCTTAGATTTCCTTTCATGCATTAGAAACAGTTTTGCATTAAGCATTTAGTCCATTTGCCTCTTAGGCTAGATAGTTGTTCAATGAGAAGTTTTACTTTGATTACTTGCAGTAGTTAGTTTCCTTTGCTTACTTGTCTTTTGCTTTAGTAGGTTAGTTAGTTGTCTTTGCTTGCTTGTCTATTTTATTTAATAGGTTAGATAGGTGTCTTTGCTTACTTGTTTATTTATTTTATTTCATAGGGTAGTTGCTCATTGAATGTAGGTTGGCAAGTTAAAATAGTTTGCTTTTGGCATTTGCTTATTGATATGCTTAGATAGTTGCTTATTGCTTATTGTTGAACTAGTTTGCTTTACATAGGGTTTTACTTGCTTTCTTAGGAACTATCCATCGATCCTTAGCCCAAAAGTACTTATGTTACCTAGTTTCAATTTGCTTAGTAGGGTTTTCTCATCAGATAGCTTTGCTTGAGTAGATTAGCCTTAGATAGCTACCTTCCTTAGTTAGACTATGCTCCTACCAACCCTTCTACCTTTGGCATATATATTGCTACAACTCTAAGTTTACTTACCCCGGGGTTTACAATTTAATTGAGGGTTTTTACTGTGTTTTTAGTGAATATACAACACCCATCGTTTTTGGCGTCGTTGTCAGGGAGTTGTCTCAAGGTAAGAAGTAGTTAGGAAATAGATCATTCCTAGACCTTAGCATTAAATTGGTGGTGGGGGAACTTTAAGACGAGAGGTAAGAACCTGTGCATCTGCTATTGCAGGCTCCCCCAAACCCAATGGTATTTTTTCTTTTTGTTTTTTTATACTTTCATGAATAGACCTAGAAACCAAATGGTAGTTTTTTCTTTTGTTTTTTCTTTCTTTCATGAATAGACCTAGAGATCTAAAAGCTAGATACATTAAATCTAGATCAGACCTTTCAACCAAGGTTCCTTCTAATCTTTTCGGGGGAAGGAATGTTCCACTCATAATCTCCACAGACCGATACCGAAAAATAGGAGCTAGCTCAACCCAAAGAGCCAAAGTAGTCTCTGAAGAGACTAAGACAGGAGCACTATAAAACAAAAAATTGAGGCATCAATAATAGTGGGATAGGAGGCAATACCACTCGAGCCTTCTATAGAACCAAACAATACAACCTTTGTTTTCTTACCACCATCAGGGGATCCTAACTTTGTGGACATCATCTTTGTGTGAACCAAGTTTTATCAAATGGCAAGATGAATTCAGAATAAACCATTAGCCTGAGGGAACTTTCTCAAATCCTAACAGTAGTCAGGATTTCTTCTTTCCAGGAAGAACGCATCTTGATGATAGCCAAGAACTTGTCTACCTCTCCAAAAATATTAGAAGAGTCAAGGTCCTATGAGCTAAAAAATAATTTTCCTTGCCAAAATGTGAAGGAAGCTAAAAAATTATGGACTACATCCAGTGGAGAGCAATCATTAAGACCTAATATTAAGGAGTTCTCAACATCCATCTCAACAGATCCTTTATGTACTTCTGAAATCAAACATCCAAAAGAAAAGGATCTACACAACATGATGAAGGAGAGTATAGAAATTATTGTTGATGAACATCAAGATTACATTGAAATTTGGTTTTAAGAAGTCATCAGGCCACAATACTATTCTCTTCTTCAACACCTTCTGATGCCCTAACAAGTAGGTTGGTTGGTTCTTCATATCCAGGTAATCACTATGGTAACTTTTTCATATATGGATATGAGTATGTTTCTTATCTTGCTTCACAAATGGTTACATTGGAAGAGTTCTTACACTTGAATAAAGATTTTCCATTTCTTTTTAGGTAGGGTAGGATAGTAAAAAAAGGTTGCATGTTGTTAGTTTAGCTTAGAAGTCTAATGCAGCCTCATTTTACATTTTATTTTAATAAAATAACTATGAGATACATGTTCCAGTGACTTGATATCATTAGTCTTTGATATTTTAGAGTGTTTTTTTTTCTAGAGACTTCTGTAGGTATTTATTTCACCAAGAGTAGACAGTTTCAAGGAAATATAAAAGAAGGATTCGTCTTCGAAACGTTGCTATACTTGAACCTTGTTGTCTGATAAGCATCAAATGAATAATGACTTGCTGTAATTAGCCATGTTTTTGCAAATACTTTCATCTTCCTTTTCTCAAGGCATCTTAAATAGCAATTGTTTTTGAACCTTCACCACTATATAAGGAAGTGACACCGTAACCATCAAGCTTAGAGGTCTCTCATACAGTTTTTCCAAGAAACATGAGTAAGTGAGTCAATTGTCTTTATCAAAGAGTAACAAGGAGGTCTAATTAGTGGTTAGTCATGGAAACATCACAATAACTACAAAGGAAGAAAGTAAGTTGAGCCTAGAGATACCTTTCTGTTCTTTCTCAATGGTACCATTCACTACACACTAAATAGCTTGATTATATCATATCTTTAGATAGGACACGTCCGCTTAAGTACCCCTTACATCGGGACAATCACTAAGTAATATAACAGACAGTCATCCTCTAACATAAATACCATCCCAATTGAAAAAAGAGAAAGAAAACGTTGTTTTCAGAGTTGTTCCCCCATCTTCTTGCATAAGCAATCTTATATTAAAATCTTAAAGGATGGAGGGCCAGTCTCTGAGGGTTTAAGAGGCTAACATGTCAGGATACTGAATAGGTCTGCTGGCAGCAGGTATCGGCCTGTGGTATGACTAGGTAAACCCATCGGAGTATTGAACAGGCTTGCTGGAAGTGGGGCATTCTACCTAGCGAGGATGGTAATCTGCCAAAAATAAATAATAAATTTAAACTTGTCCTAATGTACGACATTACTTGCAGGCAAAGTTGACATGAAGTATGTGTGGTTAAGCTAAGGTTAATGAATCTCATACACTTGTCATTGGGAAATAACTCTAAGACTATCTTGAAACTCTCTTTCCTATCTCTTCTTATCTATATATAGGATCTCTTATCCTATAGGTGGAGCCATCTTCTAACCGTCTCGTCAAACCAATCTGTGAAATTTTATCTTTACACTTGACATACTATAAATCTTCGGCTATTGGGGGGATACTGACTGGTTTCCTATACTTTTGATTGTGAGGTGTCACAATACTTAGGTGTGGGGGAGGGGTTCATGAGTTGACAAATGATAACATTGCCTAGAAGAACTAGATCTTTGTAAAAATTCATGTATTTATTTTCATGATACAGGTTACTACATCAACAATCATTTTATTTTTGAAATGCTAATCTCCTGTGTGCTATAAATTGTTGTACATACTCTTAATAGACCACTTTATTGGCCTATTTTTGTTACAGGTTGTTCATTATAGGATTGAAATTACATGTCTTATGCGAGTGGATTGAATAAGCATGGTAGAAAAATAAACAACAATGGAACACTCGTAGCCTGCCTCAACTCCTATTCACTATGTTCATGGCCTTTGAGGAATCAATTGCCTCAGCCACAAAGATCCCAAGAGTTTGAGATCGCCGATTTAAACACCACCAGTTGCCAAGAGCAAGCTATAACAGGGTTTTCAAAACTGAATTTCAGACCATCTCTGGAGCTAAGGGATACTCCAAGGAGTGGAGCTAATCAATCCTCTCATAGTCATCACCAGATTGATTACATGTGAAGGTAGATATTTCATCTTTAAAGCCTCTCAATTTCGATTATTAGCTCACTTTCAGTTCAATAAGCTATTTTAACTTTCCCTTTTACTTCTTAAAGAGTCTTGAGAAGATGTCTTCCCAAGAGAGGAGGGATGTAACCAATCCCCATAACAATCTATTTCACCACGACCTTATCAAAATACTTGTCTTAGCCGAGTTGGAAAAACAGGAGAAAGCATGGGATGAGTTCATTTACCACTTTGCAAACCCTCATCTTACAATCAAGACTAGCAAGAAGAATCTTGATCTAGGGACTGTTACTCCACCCAAACCCTCATTCTTAAGTTCTTCCTTTACCGGACTAAAAGTCCAAGAAACTTGTTGATACCCCTGCAGCCTCATCAGGCAAGAAGACCAAGAAGCCTATTGCTAACCCCCCTCTAAAAACAGTAAAGACCAAGAAGCCTATTGCTAATTCATGGCACGAGGATGTGCCATATATTCTATTTGGGGGGAGTTTTCCTGAGCTAAAAATGCTAAAAATTGCCCATTTGTATAGAAAACCCGTGAGAAGAGGAAGTAGGATTTCTGTCAAAATTCTGTCATATTGTCTTTTTACAATGTCTTGGGATATTATTTCAGTAGTTGTTTGTATTGGTATGTTAAATTATATACTACTGACATCATTATGTATGTTATAAGCTTGTTGTGCATTTTTATGCTTAGAAGTCTGATTATACTTAATTACTCTTTGCGACAAATACATAGCGATTACAACTGCTAAATACTTACTGTCATTTGTATTCCAAGCTTATGAAAAGAGGATCAGTTGTTTGAATTGTTACATATTGATGCCAGGCAATAAAAATTCTCCTATTTACCATGCCTACCAGTACAAACCAAGACTTTTGTTAGTATTTGTTAGTTCTGTCAGTCACCAGTGATCAAATTTACTCTTTCATGTGATTGATAGGATTATTAGGTCAAATTGTTACATTTTCAAAATAAAATTATCAAATACAATTTGACATATCTTGATTGTAAAATGGTCATTGGTGTGTCTATGTTAAGAACCAAACATCAATATAACATAGAAAAACCTTAGGAAAAGTACTCAACGCCTTGAAAAAGAGATAATTTTAGATAATAAGCCTCTTCGAGGGGGCAACCTCCTTTT
>JZKD02S1172304.1:61940-77545 GCA_000966675.3 Picea glauca
ATTAATAATTTAAATTTTATGTTAATTTTTATTTTTATATTATTTTTATTAATAATTTTAGTTTTATGATTTATAAAAAAAATGGGATTATTACCTATATAATATATTATGAATTTTGAAAAAGTTCTTTTGTTATTTTCTTTAAAATCATATCATGAAGTTTTTAAGTTGATAAACAACATTTTATATATATTGATATTAATATTATTAATAATTTAAATTTTATGTTAATTTTTATTTTTATATTATTTTTATTAATATTATTAATAATTTAAATTTTATGTTAATTTTTATTTTTATATTATTTTTATTAATAATTTTAGTTTTATGATTTATAAAAAAAATTGGGATTATTACTTATATAATAAATTATAAATTTTGAAAAAATTATTTTTAATTTTATTAATAATTAATTAAGAATTTTGAAAAATTCTTTTAATTTTATTAATTATAATTAATCAAATATCTCCATATTAAAAAGTGAAACATTACTCATAACTTAAAATCATAACTCAATTATTTAACAATAGCTTTCTTAGAGAACCACGATATAATTAATTAAATATCTCCATATTAAGAAGTGAAACATTACTGATAACTCAAATCATAACTCAATTGTTTAACAATAACTTTCTTAGAGAACCACGATAACCATAACCATATTTTTGAAGAAACTAACCATGATGAGGACTATAACGCTATCCAACTTTTGTTGATCCAATCGTCCTCTCATTTTTTTCAACCGAGTTAGATGGAACTACGTTTGGATCCTACTAATGAACCAACTCGTTCATATGAGTCAATAAAAATAAAAGTAAAATCTAGTATACACTACTTATTGGTGGAGGGAAGAGGAATGGAGAAAGGAATTATATATTTGTAACTAGATTGATCGATGGAGGGAAGAGGAATGTAGAAAGGAATTGAAGGTAGATGTGTTATATAAAAATTGGAGGATTTTTTTTAGATGGTGGATATTGACATACATTGTTCCATAAATGGCATCGACACTTATAAGGATTCATACTTAATTTAAAGTGTAGAAATTTTGGCATATCTTACTAATTTTTAAAATACCAACCATTAAATGTTTTATTATATTTTTGTAAACATATTAAAATTTTTAAGGATTTTATATAGTTTCTAAAAATATTTGGTGATTTTATGCTATAAAATTGGGTGCACAAAATGGAAATTGGGAAATTATTTTTTGGAAAAACACATGGAAAACTAGCCCCTAGATGAAATTTAGCCCCTAAAATTTTCCCTGATAAATGGTCCACATGTACTTCAATTGACCATGATGTGGTTTCCACATGGTTCTATTATTGTAGTTGTTATGATTGTTCTTCTCAAGGATTTATGTGCATGATTATTCCACCTTTGAGACCAATGTAACATGATTGTTTCAGTTGGTAGTTGTAAGAATTTTTTTTTCCATAAGCTAAGGGGAATACTAAATTTGAGAAAATCCTTTGCTTGTAACTCTATTCTTATAAGACTTTGTTATCTCCTATATGGATTTTATTGACTATATGGTAGAGGGTATGTTTTCATATGGGAGTATGTTAAAATCGACTCACAACGCACTTCAAGATCTTTGTTGAGTCACCAAATTGCCATCCTTCTTACCATTATATCACATCATTTTCCTTAACTTTTAATCATTTTTTCGTTTTCATGTAACCTTGCATTAAGACCATTTTATTGTTTATATGAGGGATTAGACTTATTATTTTCCAATACATTTATTTTAGTATTTTAAGTGAATTTATGATTAAATATTATAAAAATAACATGTTCTCACTTAACCTTGAAAGTTGGGTGAGTTTGGTGATGTTTACAGGTATATTTGGAGTTTCCAATGATGCTTATTTTTACCACTGAGCTCCAAATTCGACTTTCCTCTCCAACCATTGAATATTTGATGAGGATTTGAAATGTTCATTCAAGTATCTTGGATAGAGAAGAATCATGAAGTTTGGGATGAGATTAGTTATCAAATATCTCAAAGATTTGGAGTTATTGTTGACTTTATAAATACTATCAAATGGTTGTAATGTAATGAACCAAAATACTTAAAATCTCATAAAATAACATAAGTACACACTATGTACAGAATTTCAACGTGGAGCACAACTCCAATATAGATAAGTTACACAATAACTCCTTAAAGAATAGGGGAACCCCTTCAAATAACCAAATACCATTCATACTTCACAATTCACCTCTCAATAATGAATACATGATCTCTTATATATAGTTATTCACACTTGCACATGGGGCCCCTTTATCACTAGGTTGGCCCTATTACATATGTATTTAAACATTACATGTACATTTAGGCCAATATATGCCCCCCCTTGGGGTCATATCATATACATTTAGCCATATATATTCCCCCCTTGGGTCATAACATAGTACCCTCCTTCAAAAAGTGTTGTCCTCAAAGCTTTGCATTTAAAGGCTTCACATGTGATGAAACCAAGTAATATGATTTTCTTATGTTCCTTCTTTCTTCATTCCATTGTTGATGATCTATTTATCCAAAATCAATTATTTTTGGTCTTAATCATTGGTGTCTAGTTGTTGCATAATTTTATTTCCTTTGATTCCATGTATTTTTGTTGAAGCTTCTCCAATTTATATTGGTTGTTGGTCTCTGATAATAACTTGTTGAAGAGTAGTTTAATGATGCCTTGTTCCATGACTATTGACAAGTATTCCATCTTCTTCCTTCATAATGTTGATATTTCCCTTCTTGTTTTCCTTGAAATGTTTCTTGGTAATGAGGGTGTCGATATACTTTCACACTTGATGGTCTTCCTTCACTCTGCACATGCATTTCATCTATCTTCTTTTCAACGAAAATGGCATCCTTGATCATAGTTTCTTGGTATTTGATTACTCTAGCCTTTGAGATAATACCATCATATTTGGCATGTACATCCTCTAGATGGAGTTCAACTGCTTCAAGTGTCTTCTATTGACCTTCTTGAATCTTGTCGTCTTTCTCCTTTTGAAGCTGCAATGTGATCCCATCTAAACAAAATTTGACGTCATTCTTCAATTATGGCTTGTATTTTTTGTTTTATCTCATCAATATTTAAGGATTCCTCAACCTTCATGCAAATTTCATCTTCAAGTCTTTTGGTAGATTATTCATCCAAGATCATTCTTTCTTCTTGATTTTCACAATTCTTCTTTTCTTCTTTCAATCTCTTGACCTCATCTAATAGTTTTTTATTATGGTTTTGTAATCTACATATCTCTTCATATTTCTTTTTCAAATCTTCCTTTGACTCATCATTTTCCCACTTTGATTTACTATTCTTTTCTTTCTTTAAGTTCTTAACCTCCCTAATGAGTGAATCATTAAGGGATCGTATCTTAGATAGCTCCTCGCCCTTCTTCTTAATCTCTTCCTTTTCTTACTTTAATTCATCTTGAATTCTATACAATTCCTCCATTTTTGTATCCCTAATCCATTTATTCGAGAAGAATTTTTCAAATTCTTCCCATGTGCAGTGTCATCTAGTATTTTAATCAACACTCATCCACCACTTCCAAGCTCCATAAAAGAAATAATTGCTTGCCTTCGAAGGAGTCATATTATATTATTTTACCAACCTCAACCATTCCATAGGATTGATTTCATCTTTGTCTTCATCTCCTGTAAATTTAGGTATTTCCATTGATTCTTAATCAAGGTCTAATCCCAAACCTCAAATCACAACCTGAATATATGAAGGATAAATATATCAAATAGTTGTAATACATGTTCCAATATGCTCTTCTATGTGTAATATTTTCAATGGATTTTGAATTATCTCAATCAGACATTCCAATCAAAAGTTATGATAGTTTTAAGTGAACATACCTTTGAAATCCTGATTTGGAGTCTGACCTCCTGGACGACCTTACTTAGGATGTATCTCTGCAATTTTGGCCCTTCTCAATCTGCAATTGCAACCTAGATTACTCTGAAATTTCTTCTCTACAATTCCATGGTTCTAACCAAAATTGGATGTGCCAAGTGGAAGTTATGGTAACTTCCCCACACCTTGTTTATTTTTGGCTTTTCCAGGAGATCACACTTGTATAGAGTGCCCCGTGAAAAATAATTGATATAAAATTATGAAAATTGTACCAAAAATAATGCATACTGTCCACTATCCAATGCAACTAGTCTCACTCAATTTGGATACTCTAAGAAGAAGTTATGACTTTTTTACCTGGAACACATGTTTGAGACTAGTCAGATACCCTATCTTCCACAGACTGTATCTCCAAAATTATAATGACCCAGAAGCTGAAATTCATACCACAAGTACTCTGATAAGTATTCTAAATATTCTCTAGGTTTTGCCTTCTGAAAATTCTCCAAGAAAAAGTTATAGTGAAAATGAAAAAATGACTATCTTGAGGAGAAAAACCCTAGGATCGGTGCTTTGATACCAAATGTAATGATCCAAAATGCTTAAAATATCATAAAATAATAAAAGTACACACCATTTATAGAATTTCAATGTGGGGCGCAACTCCAATATAGATAAGTTACACAATAACTCAAAGAATAGGGGAACCCCCTCCAAATAACCAAATACCATTCATACTTCACAATTCACCTCTCAATAATGAATACATGATCTCTTATATATAGAGATTCACACTTGCACATGAGGCCCCTTTATCACTAGGCTGACCCTATTACATATATATTTGCACATTGCATGTACATTTAGGCCCATATATTCTCCCCCTTGGGGTCATATCATATACATTTAGCCATATATATGCCCCCCTTGGGCCATAACATGTAACCACATGAGAGAATTGTGGATCTGAATTAATTACTGTTTATCTTAGTTTCAAAGAAAGTTTATGCATAAATAAGAGTGCCTTCTCCATTCCAAGGAGAGGACTCTGGGAGCATACGTTCAACCTATGATGGAGTGAATAAAACATCTTGATAATTTATTCCATATAGATTGTAAGTTTACAGTTCTATTGTGTTTTATGATTTGATATAGTTTATGATGTTGTATCTTAGTTCATTACCTTGTTCTTGGGAGAATTGAGCTCAATCCAAATGGATCATGGTAGTGCTTTATTTCATTTTATGCAAGTGTGTTTATTTTATGCAATATTGTTTTCCTTTTTTATCAAAGAATTGATTCATGGAAAGAGAAATTCGCATCCATATCAAAAGATAACTTCATGACAACAAGGTCTTAGTTGGTATGGTGGTGCTCAAGTACAGGGTCATTGCTATAATTGGTTAAGCTTTCTTTCAATTTATGTTGTGTAGGTGAGATCGTTCACTGAAGGGTAGAGATACACATTGTAAATCTTCGTGGTTGCATGAATGCTTTGTTAAGTCATCATGAAATATTGTAATGTGTTGGCCCTTGGTTATGTACTAAGGAAGAAAGAAAATAATAAGGAAGAAGAAAGATGAAGTACGAAGAGCGCGGAAGGTACACAAGCCGAGGAAGGGTCGAAGTGGTTAAAGAAGCAGAAAAGAAGGAATGAAGTAAGAAAAAGCTAGTCGTTGGAAGAGAAGAACCATGAAGACAAAGAAGCAAAGTAGACAGATCGTGGACAACTCAACAAGCGGAAGAAGACACCAATGGATTCTTGGAGCACCTTGAGGAAAAGAAGGAAGGACAGGCTAGAAAAGCCCTTAAAACGTGGACCTAGGGTTTTGGATCTAGGGTTTTGACACCTAGACTTCGGTCTAAGGTTGTCTCGGAGTCATGTAATGTATAAATAAAAGGTCTAAAAGAGTCAAGAGGTGTGTTTGTCGTTGGTTAATGTTTATGATTATTGTTGTGGTAAAAGAGAGAAGTGATTGGTTGTAAGGACATTCTTGTATTCTAGATCTTTAGCTGGGTGTGAAGATCAACCTTGTAGTTGGGTGCGCAGGGAAGGGAGAAAGATAGAAAGAGAGAGAGAGAGATCTGCAGCTAAGTGCACAGATAGAACTGTATGTTTCCACCTAATATATCAAGAAACACAGTTCTATGGACGTAGCCCTAGGGAGAGGGTGAACCACGTATATCTTGTTGTTATTTGTGGTTGATGATGTGTTATTTTCTATTTGATATATTGTTATTGCATTGTTTTGTTAAAGATAAGAGATATAGTCAGCCTCACGAAGTGAGCATAATAATGGTAAAGAATATCTAGGTTGTATTGTGATGTGTTATGGAATCCTCTTACATTTTCTCTCGTTGTAGACACCTATGTCCTACAACCCCCTATAGCTACTTCGGGTGTGACTTCATCTGCTTTGTAGGTGTTGCTGAAAGGGCCAATAGTTAGGGTTTGTTGGTACTCTGTTAGAGTTGAACCCTGGGTCTGCCCCTGTGCCAACAAATGGTTCTGTTGTCGGGACCTGTATCTTCTTGAGGGAATGTCAAGGTGGTTTCCATCGAAAACAAAGATTCAGAAGTGGATAGAAGAACAAGAAAGGGACTTTTCTGAAGCGCGGAACAAGAACCCTAGCATTAGTACATAATATTGGTTGGGAAGGTACATCTTTACAGATGTGTATGAGATTTTCTTTGGAGGAATTCATAAGGAGTTGTATGAGTGGTTATCTAGATTAGCAGATGCCCAGTTTGAGATCAGATCTAGACCACCTGTGGTTTGGACAACAACGCTAATCAAGAAAGTCAATAGAGTTGATAATGTTGTGTCTAGAGCAGTGGATCTCTAGTTTGATAGCACTATTGGAGGGTACATTACTGAATTTTCTATTGACAGAGTAGAATCATATAGCCAAGTAGAGAGGTATTTCTTTAAGGTACCTAGAGGGAATTTTCTACACTTTTTGAAGTTGAAGATTAAGATGTTATTGCATGAGAAGAATATTCTGAAGATACAGTAATCAGTTGGATCTTAAAGCTAATGTTCAAGAATTCAGACAATGACAGTGATGCAGAGGCTGGATATACACACTGTGGGATATCATTTAGGGAAGTCCCCCCTATGAACCTGTTTAAGCAGAATTACGGAGACAAGGGATTCTACAGTGGAGAAGAAGTAGATCTAACAAATGAATAGTATTCAGAGTCCGCAAGAACAGAGGAAGTAGTGGCTAAGGAAATTCGTCGAGAAGAGCCAGAAACTTTAGGAACTCTGCCTACTTTCAAAGTAAGTATTATTACTCCTCCTGTTGTTTTAGAATCATTAAGTAACCAGAGTAGTCAAAGCAATCAAAGTACTATTACAAGCAGTTTAGTACATACTTAGTCAAGAAACCAAGGAAGATCTATGGAAGATGAAATGAGGTTACCCATCTTCAGAGAAGATGGATCAGAGGATCTTGATCAGCACTCGTTCTTATGCAAAGTTGCGTGGAGCATTAAGAAAGTCACCAAAGAAGATGTTAAGAGAGATCAGTTTAGTACTACCTTGAGGGACCACGCCATGAGTTGGTATATGAAATTTTCTTCAGGATCTGCACAACCTAAGCCACTGAATGAAATTAATACTGTGTTGAGTGGGGAGTTCAAGAAACCTAAGTCGGAGTCACATTGCATTACTGAGTTGAAGGAGATCAAGCAGAAAATAACTGAACTTGTTTGGGAGTTTGATCAAAGGTTTAAGACCTTGACAGGCCATTTAAGTTTTCAGATTCCAGATGAAAAACATAAGGAATGGTTCATCACTGCCCTCTTGCCACACATCAGAGTCCCTATGATGCAACAGAAGGTCGCTTCGTAGGCTAAAGCATTGGATATCTCCATGAAACTAGAAGCATCCCCTGTAGGAGAATCCAATCCAGGTATGATTCAGATTTTGAATTAGTTAACCAGTCTATCTTTATAGGTGGAAGATATGAAGAAAGATAAAGGAAAAGAGAAAAGAGAAGATATCTGGTGTATTAGGTGTAAATCAGAGGACCATGACAAAGAACACTTCTCCCTATTTCATGAATGCTTGGCCTCTGGAGCCCCTAACCCGTTGAAGCGGGATATTGTACCCTAGTGTGAGGTATGTAGAAATAGACATCTCCCTAGTGAATGTTATTATAAGCAAAAATATGTCTAGACACCTACCAACCTTTATTGTACATTATGCAAATTTGTGGGGCATGACGAGAAGTATTGTAGGGATTATGATCTCATGCATGAAAGATCAAGGGATATATATAGAATTCAAGGTGAAGTACAATGAGAAGGAAACAATGCGCAGTTCAACTCCCCTGGAAGAGGAAACTTCAACCCTCGTGGTGGATTTAGAGGAAGAGGATGAGGAGGAGGTATTGGTCGAGGTCGAGGTCATATTATCTACTATAACTGCACCCAGCCAGGATATTTGGAAAGGGAATTTCATAACCCTTGTACTACTTGCAACTACTGCAACTCGTTCGACCATGTTATCGAAGAGTGTCCAGTGTTAGCTAACTTCAGGAGAGACGAGGAGGAAACCAACAAGTCCAACTAATATCATCTGAACCTCGTGGTGAGGACCCCAGAGTCGTTGTTATTACTAGAGGAGGCGTTGTTACAAGAGAATATAGGGTGACTCCAAGAAAGACTATAGAAGGATCAACAATTAGAAGAGTTGCAGAAAAGGCACATTTGTTTGATCCAACGAGAGAGAAGCATACTTTTTAAGAAGCAAGGAAAGAATTTGTAGGAGAACAAGATTCTTCATCGAGGGAATAACCAGAAGTAAGGGAATGTGAGATTCCATGAGCATTTGATCAGTCTTCCCTAGCTAAACAAGGAAAAGAGGTAAGCAAGCTTATGGACTTCTTATATACTTGTATCAATTTGATTAAAGATGAAAAAGATGTGTAGGAGATACAACACATGGTAAGACAGTATGAAATTAGGAGAATAGATCCTATGCTGAGTAGAGTTGTGAATCAAGTGTCTAGGAAAAGAAGGGAAAAAAAATAATTGCACCTTAGTGCTCATATTGGATACTACGACGTGGACCATGTGGTCCTTGACTTGGGATCATAAGTAAATGTTATGACGAAGCAGACTTGGGCACTAATGGGAAAACCCAAGCTGATTTACTCTCCTATTAGACTCAAAATGGCTAATCAACAGGCGGTAAGCCCCTTTGGAAGACTAGAGCATGTCCATGTAGACATCGACGGGGTAAGGACATTTGCAGACTTCAAAGTGATTGAGATTGTGGATGATAGTTGTCCTTATCCTGCACTGCTAGGAATTGATTGGGCTTTGAACAATTCGACTATTGTTGACCTAAAAAAGAGAAGAATGACATTTGAGGGTAATGGCCTCAAGGTCGTTACACCTCTTGATCCCGATGAAGGTTGCAGATACACAGAAACTATAAGAGAAGAAGACCATGCATACGATCTAGAGAACATCTATAAACTTACAACAAGACAGCAAGATTACATTAATCCTACAGTAGATGGAAATCTAAGTTGGAAAAGTGAAAGTGCATGCTTGTTACAAAGCGATCCGTTACAAGAGATCTATTACAAAGTTCTCTATTTATCCCATCGTGCCATGCAACGAGAACACTTTTTCCAATTGAGAATTTGAGCTCACATCCTTGATTAAGATTACCCAGTGATCACTATGCATTTTCCTTCTATCCTATTGTAATGCCCACGTTACTTTGAGAGCCTGAGATATCCATCCCAATCGCGTATGTCCGAAAAGCTCACCACCAAAGAAGTAGTTGCATTAGAAGTTCTGATCAACTTGATGACTGAAAGAACCATGTTGGAGAGAGAATTGTCTACAGTTGTACAAGCATCATCGACGAGAGGAGTGCAAGCCTCCATGTCGACTTCTCGAGCCGGACCATCCCGGCCAGGCGATGAAAAGCGAACTAAGCATAGAGATGACCTAGTGAACACGAAGCTCATTCTGTGCATCCTACCTACCTACATACCACCTCTGAGTGGCATAGTCAACAGAGACAGTGTACCCAGAGATTTCAAGTACACTTTGGTCACTGTGTACCTCCCAAAAGGGATACGCGCTGTTCACAAAGACCAAGATAAGATTATAGCCCTGAAGTTTAGTGACTACAACCTTGGCGACGGGAAGGTTTATAGCATGCTAGATCCATATAAGTACCTGACGAAGATGAAGGGTAAGAACTTGAAGATCGTCCCTCAACAATGGACTATGGACCTCCCGCAGTCTACCCTGCTTAACGTCATGAAGATCCCGCATTTTGGAAGACAACAGGAAGTGAATTCCTATGGCAAGCTACTGATTTCGAGCTACCATGGTGGCTACTTATGGTTAAAATTCCGCATCACGGTCGATCTGACACTGATCCACAATCTCACAGGGTTGAGCATGCAGGGCCCTAACCCACAGGATTTTTACCCTAGAAAGACCACAGACTGAGCCCTAGCACAAAAAATCAAAGAGACCTATGGCGATGCTGAGAAGGCCACACAAGGCTACAAGGTAGATTCTATTTAGAATGGCGCAGTGTGCCTCACCTGTCGTCTAATCGCAAGAAAGCTATTTCGCAAGAACCGGCCGACCCAAGTCACCGGCTTTGTAGTCGACCTCGCAGGGAAGTGCGTGGAAGGCCTACAAATGAATTGGGTGAAGTACCTTGTGAATCAATTGGAACTGGACTGTAGAGAAGTGCAGGACCAAGGTTATGAGTTCCATTATAGTTGGTTGTTGATCCTAATCACATTCATCACATGGGAGATGATGGAAGGTGCGACCTTCCCGTATATCGAACCATCTAAACCTTTTGCTGCGAAGTTTAGTACACTTTTGTACTCAACTGATATGAACAAGCAATGACAGTCGAATGCTGTGTTCCACACCTACTACAATAAACTAAAGGAAGCCATCCAGGTTGAACCTCACATCACATTGAACACTTTATATTGGTTCAGACCTTAATGAAGTTCAGTGCACACTGACATTTCATATATATCATAGCACGCGATGATGAGCACAAGAAACAACTTCAATCTTACTATAAGCTGACAGAAGAAGATTTGGAAGATATCACCAAGGAAGGGTCAACAAACCTCCTCATTCCAGCAGACCCCGCAGAGATGTTCGATGTCGAAAATCCAGAAACTGAGCAGGATATACCTGGAACGAGTATGACACAGAAGATCACATAAGTTCGAGACATAGATAGCCTATTTGTGAGGACTACTTCCATCACACCAGATCAAGGGGGTGATGGCGAAGAGTTATAAGAATTCAAACAACGAAGAGACGAAGTGGAGACCCTGAATAAAA
Organism: Picea glauca; assembly: GCA_000966675.3. Classification (NCBI taxonomy): domain Eukaryota; kingdom Viridiplantae; phylum Streptophyta; class Pinopsida; order Pinales; family Pinaceae; genus Picea; species Picea glauca. The sequence goes on from JZKD02S1172304.1 coordinate 73,175, forward strand.
GGAAGGTTTTGCCTCTGAAACCTTTTTCCCGGAAGAAGCCAAAGGCTCCCGTGACCAAGCTACAGACTACGCTAACCCCAGATGACTTCAACTTCATCGTAGCAGCATTGAATGACACTTCGCTAGAGATAATAGAGAAACATGAAGCAAATAAGGAGATGATGTACAACATAATTGAGATCGAACTCCAAGGGGTGTAGCAGGCACTACAGTCTAGCCACGCAGTCTCCACTACGCCTCTATCAGTAGGAACACTAGAACTGGGAGATGAGCTAGCTCAACTCCACAGAATTGCTGACACAATCAAAGCTCGACTTCAAAGAGCACAAGAGGAATCATAGCAAGCCACTCAGGATTTGACACAAGTACAGGGAGTACTTGTCGAACAATGTAGTTTTACAGAACAAGAAAAGAGTTCTCTCCAAGTGAATTGGAATGAAGAGAAAGCACAACTACAACAAGGAAAGGAACAGTTACTTGCAGAGCAACTGGAAGTAAAAGCAGCGGTCAACAGAGCACTTCGCTCTGTGAGAGTCATCAAAATACAAACCAAAGAGAAAATCCCACAGTAGGTGGCACAACCGGAAGAAGTAATCCAGAAGCTACAACATCGCATTGAAGATCTAAAATTACGCACTGTGCCCGAGACACTGGAGGATGTAAGGGACCAATGAGAAGCAACTGCCTGAAGCATAGTTGACAGACTGAAATCTCTTGCCCTGGAATGAAAGAGTTGAGTAACCATAACGCCCAGACATATGAGAACCTAATTGAGAACCCAGAATTTCATAAATGGGAGTCACAGCTCCAGGAGGCGAAGTATGAAGCCGAAAAGCTACAAGTGTAGTTGAAGGCCCTGTCACCCATATAAAGAGTGAAGAGGTTGCAAGAGCAACAGACTACCCAGGAGCAGATCCATACGATATAGAGCAAGGTGATGGAAGTAACTAAATGACTTCAACCGGTACAATATAAGGCATGTCAATTATTTACAAAAGTTGAAAGTCGAGGAGCAGAGCTGGAATAGGTTGTGAGTGTAGCAGAACAATGCCTAGAAGGGCTGGTAAATGACACACTCATCCAAGATTTTGATGAGCAAGAGGTTGTAGCACAACAACAGGTCGAAGCAGCTCGAGCCAAGCTCAAGGTGTTCGAAGCAGAATTGATCAGACCAGAGTGACTCGAAATGAGTCACGGGTGAGTGTTGGGGGCTTGTTGGCCCTTGACCAAGTTTTGAGTAATATTTGGTCATGTTTGACCATTTTGGGGACTTTGACAGCCTATCAAAGACAGAGTGCAAGACGAAGTGGAAATTGCGGAATCTAGACCCCCTTTGGGTCATTTTTGGGTTTTTGGGGATAATGTAATGGGATTGGGATGGTGGCCCATGGGTTTACCCATGTTCAGGCCTATTTTGTAAAGTATAAGTAGAAGGCTAGGCAAGGTAGAAAGTAGCTTGGTCTGAGTGATCAAGAGGAGTGAAGCCATAATTTCTTTGTGAAAAAGGTAAATCTGTGTGATTTGGCTTTGTGCACACTGTGTAAGACTTACAGAGCTAAGTGCAAGTCCTTGTAAGAGGTTGTGAAAGGATGTGTGTTGAGATCTACTCGGGGAAGGAGGATCTAGCGAGTTGCACAGATCTCCTGTCCTAGGCGAAGTAGGATTTTGGTGGCTTTGTGCTTGTAACCTATTTGACTGAAGACAATAAAGAACAAGAATTGGTGGACATAGCCCCAAGGTGGGGATAAACCACGTAAATACTGTGTGTTATGCTTTGTGCTTCGATTTGATGTGTTTAGCCCTTCTTTTGCTAAGTGCTTTGATATATTTAGATAGATCTACTTATGCTTAGTGCTAATAATGTATATGAATGTCAGATCTGATGTGTAGGAATATGCTCTGTGCTTGATCTACTATATCTGATCTATTTTACTATTGCTAATTGCTTAAATAGATATTAGATCGAAGTAAATGTTGCAATGCTTTGTGCTATCTGTGAGGTAGAATAATGGTTGAATATTGATGAATGATCGATGCTAAGTTCTCTGTAAGTGATATAATCACATATCTGTGTCCCAGCTTAGGTTGCAGACACCTGAGTCTTGCAACCACCCCTGCCTCTACCTCGGGTGAGACTTCATCATCTTTACATGTGTTGCTGAAAGGGCTAGTAGTTAGCACTTTTTTGGTGCGCTCTTGAGTGTTGAACCCTGGGTCTTCCCCTGTGCCAACAAATGGTTCCGTTGTCGAGACCTAAAACTGTGATTGTTGGGAACTGAGGAAGAAGGAGCTTTGTGCAAAGAAGCCATGTGTGTAGATTTGTTTCCCTACTGTGCAGTACTCTATTTGACCTGTAAAGCTTTGTGCTAAGAGAAGAAGGTTCAGATCTGAAGAAAAAGAGGTAAGATCTGAAATCTTTGTGTTCTGAGAAAGATAAAAGTGAAAATTTTTGTTTAAAGAAGTAAGATCTGAAAGCTTTGTGCTCTGATAAAGGTAAGAATAGTGATTTGAAATATTTTTTCTCTAGATAAGTGGAAATTTTTGTTTCAAAGTATGAATCTAGGTATGTTTGATAGATTCTGTCCTAGCTTGAAATCTGGGTCACTGATAGATGAAAGAAGGTTTGATATGAATAGATCTGATAAGAATAATGAAATATATGTCATACCTATGCATAGAAAGAATGTTTGGACTAATAAATGGATGCAGGAGCCTAGAAAGAATATCTTGCAGATGAGCTACTATGATCCTAGCACGCAGTATAGGAAAGGTTGGGGATCATTTAAAAGAAAGAGAGGGTTAACTCTTTGTTACAGTTGCAGAAGACCAGGACATCTTCTTAAAGATTGCCCTGGTAAGAAACCTAGTTGTCTTTGTTGTAAAGTTATGGATCATGAAGTACTAGATTGCCTGAGAATGATTGCTAAGCTTGAAAGAATGAACCTGAACAAAGAAGACCCTAAGGCAGATCCAAAAATAGCAGAAACCCAGAAAGAAGCAGAGAAAGTATTAATGCAAATGAAAGAAACCATGAATGATCATCGAGATGATAGATTATCAAAGATATTCAAAGAGAAGGAGCAAATCGAAGTAAGAATATGAGACTTCGACATTGACTGTGTTCTGGAAACACAGGTGAACATTATGACAGAAAGCACTTGGGAAACCCTAGGAAGACCTATTATGACTCCTTTACTAGGAGGAATAGGATTATTCAGAGGAAAATTGATAACCTTATGTGGAAGGATTGCCCGGATACCTACGAATGCCAATGGAACTTCGACAAAGGAAGAATTTGAAGTTATTAAGTTTATTGAGAGAAACACCCCATTTCCATCTTTGTTAGGCAAGACCTGGATCGAAAAAGACCAGATCCAAAGAAACGAAGAAGAGGAAGCCCTAGAACAGAAAAGGCAAGACCTAATGGATTTTATGACTAGAAGGATCACACACTTGATTGAAGAACAAGAGAATAGATCGAAGCTATTTAACACCAGGGACTTGGATGTTGAAGTTGTAAGCACACTAGAAGAATGAATGAATATTGAAGTACCTATTCCAGATGATGAAGAAGTATCACCCTTGAATTTTAAGCAAGAATCTCAACAACGCGAAGTGACTATGTCTAAAGAAGATAAGAATCACAATGGAAAAAGGGAAAACAAGACAAAGCTCACTGGAAAGAAGGCTACAAGGCTAAGTAAGAAAAGGGATAAGATTGAAAAGTTAGAGAAGGTTCCAAAGTGTTGCACATCAAATTTACTCACTTTGATAGTGTCGCAAGTGTCGTCATTACAAAGGTCGCAAGTGTCGCATTTTGCTCACAAGGTCGCAAGTGTCGCTTGTTGCTCACAAGTGTCACAGATGTCAAAGAAAGCATATTTCCATGATGCCTATGTCATGCCTATAACGACATGAGAAAGACACTTGAAACATCTCAAACATTTGATTTGGAAGAGGAGAAATGAGTCAACAGGCTTGCAAACCTTTTGCCATCTGAAAGCACCTCAAAAACTGAGTTTTTGGAGAGGAGCGCTCCCCCTTACACTATCTCGGAGCACCGACGCTCCCCCTTACACTGTCAGGGAGCGTTATAACGCTCCCCTGGCCCTCTTGAGGGAGCGCTATAGATTTTGAGAGCGCTGGCGCCCCCTAAAGCTTACTAGGGAGTGCTACAATGCTCTGATGGCCCTTTTGAGGGAGCGTTACCTATTCTGGGCGGTTGTTAAGCTGTTGAGATGAATGGGGGAAGCATATTTTCATTCTTGGAAGGCAGTTGGATTCGAATCCCTAGTCCAACCATGATCCTAGGGAAGATCCTCAACTGAAGGAGGGAAATCCTCAACTTCCCCAAGGATATCTCAAGATTGT
>JZKD02S1172304.1:84094-99111 GCA_000966675.3 Picea glauca
TTGGCCTGTTTCTTTCTAGTTTGTGTCTGATGTTACATGAACTTATCATTTAGTGATAGATCTGTTTTCAAGCTAATATCAATAGAGTAGGAAGTGGTCGTATCTTGTTTTTTCCGCAGAACTCAGCGAGGAGCAAAGGATCAGAGCGCAACTTGGGGTGTGCAGGGACAAACATCGATAACAGGTACTTCTATCATCCTTCCTTCTCATGTGTTAGTTTAGATAGATTTGAGAGAAATTCAGTGTCCACGTTAAGCATTTTTCTGTCTAGGGTTAAGGTCAAGCCTTAGAGGTGATCTACCTGTCCGCAGGGTGATTTTCCTACAATACAAAGGGAATTGCCCAGAAGGAAAATTTGCAGAATTTGAGCTTCGCCGAGATATCAGAACAACGACATATGGCACTTCATCGTAGCAAAGAAATATAGCCGTTGGGGGACATTATAACCGTTCGACCGATGCTCGAATGGGTAGAAATACATTTATGGCTCACCACCAGACCCTTAGACCGTGCCATAATGGAAATAACAAGATTTAATTAAGGTTCAAATCTGTTACAAGCGATATGTTACAAAGTTCTCTATTTATCCCGTCACGCCATGCAACAAGAACACCTTTTCCAATTGAGAATTTGAGCTCGCAACCTTGATTAAGATTACCCAGTGATCACTGCGCCTTTACCTACTATCCTATTGTAGTTCCCACGTTACTTTTAGAACCTGAGATATCCATCCCAAGCGCATATGTCCGAAGATCTCACTGCCGAAGAAGCAGTTGTGCCAGAAGTTCTGATCGACTTGATGACTGAAAGAACCGTGTCAGAGAGGGGATTGTCTACAGGTGTACAAGAATCATCGACGAGAGGAGTGAAAGCCTCCCCGTCGACTGCTCGAGCTGGACCATCTCTTCCAGCCGATTAAAAGCTAACTAAACATAGATATGACCTAGCGAATGTGAATCTCATTCCGTCCATCTTACCTGTCTACATATCACCTCTGAGCGGCGTAGTCAATAGAGATAGTGTACCCAGAGATTTTGACTACACTTTGGTCACGACGTACTTCCCAAAAGGGATACGGACAATTCAAACAGACCAAGATAAGATTACAACCCTGAAGTTTAGCAACTACAACCTTGGTGACAGGAAGGTTTATAGCATGCTAGCTCCATATAAGTACCTGACGAAGACGAAGGGAAAGAACTCAAAGATCATCCCTTAGCAGTGGACTATGGACCTCATGTAGTCCACCCTGTTTAACGTCATGAAGATCCTGCATTTTGGAAGACACCAGGAAGTCAATGCTTGTGTCAAGCTGCTACTGTCGAGCTACAATGGCGGCTACTTATGGTTAAATCACCGCATCACGGTCGATCAGACACTAATCCACAAGATCACAAGGTTGATCATGCAGGGCCCTGACGCACATGATTTTTACCCTGGAAATACCACAGATATATCCTTAGCATAGGAAATAAAAGAGACCTATGGAAATGATGAGAAGGGCACACGAGGCTACAAGGTAGCTTCTATTTAGAATGGCACAGTGTGCCTTGCCTGTCAGCTAATCACAGGAAAGTTAGTTCGCAAGAACCGACTGACCCAAGTCACCGACTTTGTAGTCGACCTCGCAGGGAAGTGCGTGGAAGGCCTACACATGAATTGGGCGAAGTACCTCGTGAACCAGTTGGAACTGGACTGTAGAGTAGCACAGGAACAGGTTTATGAGTTCCATTACAGTTGGTTGTTGATCCTGATCGCATTCATCTCATGCGAGATGTCGGAAGGTGTGACCTTCCTAGATATCGAACTGTCCGAACCTTTTTCTGCAAAGTTCAGTACACTTTGGTACTCAACTGATATGAGCAAGAAATGACAGTCGAATGCCGTGTTCCACACCTACTACAATCAACTAAAGGAATCCATCCAGGTTGAACCTCACATCACGTCGAACACTCTATATCGGTTCAGACCCTTAATGAAGTTCAGCACAGACCGACATTTCATATATATCACAGCACGTACTGACGAGCACAAGCAATAGCTTCAATCTTACTATAATCTTGCAGAAGAAGATATGGAAGAGATCACCAAAGAATGGTTAGTGAACCTCCTCATTCCAGCAGACCCCACGAAGATTTACGATGTCGACAGTCCAGAAACTGAGCAGGATATACCTAGACTGAGTATGACACAGAAGATCACAGAAGTTCAGTACATAGACAACCTATCTGTGAGGACTTCTTCCATCACACCAGAGAAAGGGGATGATGGCGAAGAGTTAGAAGAATTTGAACAGTGAAGAGACGAAGTGGAGCCCCTGAAGAAAAGGAAGGGTTCGCCTCTTAACCCTTCTTCTCGGAAGAATCCAAAATCTCCCATGACCAAGATACAGACTATGCTGGCCCTAGATGACTTCAACTTCATCATAGCAGCATTGAATGACGCTTCGTTGGAGATAATAGAGAAACAGGAAGCCAAGCATGAGATGATGTACAACAGAATTGAGATTGAACTTCAAGGGGTGCAACAGGCACTACAGTCCAGTCGCACAATCTCCATTGTGCCTCTATCAGTAGGAACACCAAAACTGGGAGATGAGCCAGCTCAACTCCACAGAATTGCTGACACAGTCGAAGATCAACTTTGAAGAGCACAAGAGGAAGCACAACAAGCCACTTAGGCTTTGGAACAAGTACATGGAGTACTTGTTGAACAACACAGTGCTGCAAAACAAGAAAAGAGTGCTCTCCAAGCGAAGTGGAATGAAGAGAAAGAACAACTACAACAAGGAAAGGAACAATTTCTTGCGGAGCAACTGGAAGTAAAAGCAACGGTCAATAGAACACTTCACTCTATGATAGTCATTGAAGTATAGACCGAAGAGAAAATCCCACAATAGGTGGTGCAACTAGAAGAAGTAATCCAGAAGATACAGTAGCGCATTGCAGATCTAGAATTACGCACTGTGCCCGAGACACCGTAGGACGTAAGGGACCAACGATAAGCAATTTCCCTGAGAGAAGCTGACAGACTGAAAGCTCTTGCCCTGGAATGCAAGCAATTGAGTAACCATAGCGCCCAGACATATGAAAACCTAACCGAGAACCAAGAATTTCAAAAATGAGAGTCACAGCTCCAGGAGGTGAAGTATGAAGCCGAAAAGCTACAGGTGCAGCTGAAGGCCCTGACACCCGTAGAAAGAATGAAGATGTAGCAAGAGAAATGAATTGCCTAGCAACAAATGCATACGATCCAGAGAAAGGTGATGGAAGTAACTCAACGACTTCAACTGGTACAAGATAAGGCATGTCAATTGTTTACAGAGGTTGAAAGTTGAGGAACAGAGATGGAATAGGTTGTGAGTGCAGTAGAACAACACCTAGAAGGGTTGGTAAATGATGCACTCATCCAGGAGTTTTCCGAGCAAGAGGTTGTAGCACAACAACAGGTCGAAGTAGCTCGAGCCAAGCTTGAGGCGTTCGAAGAAAAATTGAGCAGACCAGAGTGACTCGGGATGAGTCACAGGTGAGTGTTGGGGGCCTATTGGCCCTTGACCAAGTTTTGAGGGATACTTGGTCATGTTTGAATGTTTTTGGGACTTCGACAGCCTGTCGAAGATGGAGTGCAAGACAAAGCGGAAATTGCGGAATCTAGACCCCCTTTGGGTCCTTTTTGGGTTTTGGGGGATAATGTAATGGGATTGGGATGGCAGCCCATGGGTTTAGCCATGTTTAGGCCTATTTTGTAAAGTATAAGTAGAAGGCTAAGCGAGTTAGAAAGTAGCTTGGTTTGAGTGATCAAGAGGAGTGAATCCATAATTGGTTTGTGAAAAAGGTAAATCTATGTGATTTGGCTCTATGCATACTGTGTAAGACTTGCAGAGCTAAGTGCAAGTCCTTGTAAGAGGTTGTGAAAGGTTGTGTGTTGAGATCTACTCGGGGAAGGAGGATCTAGCAAGCTGCGTAGGTCCCCTGTTCTAGGCGGAGTAGGATTTTGGTGGCTTTGTGCTTGTAACCTATTTGACTGAAGACAACAAAGAAAAAGACTTGGTGGACATAGCCCCAGGGTGGGGGTGAACCACATAAATACTGTGTGTTATGCTTTGTGCTTCGACTTGATGTGTTTAGCCCTTCTTTTGCTAAGTGATTTGATATATTTAGATAGATCTTCTTATGCTTAGTGCTAATAATGTATATGAATGTTAGATCTGATATGTAGGGATATTCTTTGTGCTTGATCTACCAGATCCGATCTATTTTACTGTTGCTAAGTGATTAAATATATATTAGATCTAAGTAAATGATGCAATGCTTTGTGCTATCTACAAAGTAGAATAATGGTTGAATATTGATGAATGATCGATGCTAAGTGCTCTGTAAGTGATATAATCACATATCTGTGTCCCAGCTAAGGTTGCATACACCTGAGTCTTGCAACCACCCATGCCTCTACCTCGGGTGAGACTTCATCTGCTTCATTGGTTTTGCTGAAAGGGTCGGTAGTTAGGGATTTGTTGGTGCGCTCTTGAGCATTGAACCTTGGGTCTGCCCCTGTGCCAACATAAGACCACATTTGCAATAGAATGGGGTTTTTTTCAGTACATGGTGATGCCTTTTGGTTTGAAGAATGCACCAACCATCTTTTCATGGGTGGTGGTTGAAGAATTTAAGGAATTTTTATACACGTTCTTGGAAGCATACTTTGATGATTGGACCGTTTTTAGCCGAATGAAAGATCATATTGAATGATTAAGATTAATGTTAGATAAGTGCAGGCAATGTCATATTGCCCTACATTTGAAAAAGTGTATTTTCTTTTCACCCTTTGGATTGTTTCTCGGGCATATTTTGTGTAAGTAGGGGTTGTTGGTAGATCCTTCCAAGATTGCTATCATTGTGGATCTACCTCCTCCCACTTTAGTTCAACACTTGCACACTACATTGGGGCACACTGGATACTATAGAAATTTTATTAAGGGTTATGCATAGATAACAACACCTATGGAGAAGATACTAAAGAAAGACAATAAGTTTCAATGGACAGAAGAATGTCAGCATAGCTTCGACACACTAAAGCAGAAAATGGTCATTGCACCTATCTTGGTTTTTCCAAATTGGAGTAAGGAGTTAAATGTTCATTTTGATGCTTTGTCCATTGCATTGGGAGCAGTCTTGGCACAGCCAGGTGTAGGAGACATTGACAACCCTATAGACTTTGCTAGAAAGAAGCTTTCTACAACTGAAAATAATTATACTACCACTGAAAGAGAAGGCTTAGCTATGGTATATGTGCTGTAGAAGTTTAGACACTATTTGTTGGGAGGACATTTTAAGATGTTCATTGATCATTCTGCATTGAAGTACTTAGTCAAAAATCCAGTGTTGGGGGGAATAATATGCATATGGATACTACTATTCGAGGAGTATGACTTTGATATTGTGGTCAAGCCTGGAAGAATGAATAAAGGACCTGATCACTCATCCAGGTTAGAGCATGGTGAGGAACCTACCAGTCTAGAGGATACACTACCAGATGCACAATTGTTTGCCATCAGAAAATTTGATGATCACTTCGCTGAGATAGTTCAGTTCCTGTCCACAGGAATGACACCTCATGAATATAGAATCATTCAGAAGAAATAGTTAGTAGTTTGCACTGCATATTTTCAACTTATAGCTGGACAGTTATATAAGATGGGACCAGATGAGATCTTGAGGAGATGCGTTGTGGAGGCAGAAAGACATTTGATTATTGTAGAAACACATGAAGGCATCGCAGGAGGACATTATGCAGGGAAAGAAACAATGTAGAAGGTTCTTAGAGCTGGCCTCTAGTGGCCTACTTTACATAAGGATGCTAAGGAAAACCAGAGGATAGGAAAACCATCTAGATGGGATGAAATGCCTTTAGAACCTCAGTTGACCTTACAAGCATTTGAGAAATGGGCTATTGACTTTGTGGGACATATTAACCCACCAGGGAAGTGCACAGGAGCTCGATACATTATCACTGCTACAGATTATTTGACCAGATGGGCAGAAGCAAGAGCAGTTAAGGACTGTAGTGTAGCCACAACTGCGCAGTTCATCTTTGAGGATATTATAACTAGATTTGGATGCTCGAAGACCCTTATGAGCAATCAAGGCATGCACTTCACCAACAAAACTATTGAAGCCTTGACTTAGGAGTTCGAAGTTCACCATCAGAAGAGCACACCATACCACCCTCAGGCGAATGGTACAATCGAAGATTTCAATAAGACCTTGGAGACAACACTAACTAAGATTTGTAGTGTCAACATAGATGATTGGGATTTGAGAATTCCAACAATGTTATGGGATTATAGAACAACTTGCAAAAATTTAACAATGCAGACCCCATTTAAGTTAGTTTATGGCTTGGAAGCAGTGGTACCTATGGAATATTTGGTTCCTAGTTTAAGGATTGCAGCATTTACAGGTATGGATGACACCGGCGTTGTTCAAGACAGGCTTGTGCAGTTGATGGAACTAGAGGAAGACAGGTTTATTGTGGGATTTCATCAACAAGTACAAAAAGAATGAGAAAAGTCTTACGACGATAGACATATCAAGAAGAAAGCATTTAAGAAAGGAGATTTGGTACTGTTATATGACAGTAAGTTCATGAAGCATCTAGGGAAGCTCAGGACACATTGGCTAGGGCCATTTGAGGTTGCCTATGTTACAACAGGAGGAGTTGCATAGTTGAAGACTCTTAATGGATAATGGAAGGATGGTTTAGTGAATGGGAGCAGGATGAAGCTGTATTGTGAAAACCAACTGCCTCATAGTTCTCAGTAAAAGTCAAGGAGGAAGGGTTTAGGTACCAGGTGCAGTTGAAACTGGGTACCAGACACAGAAAAGATAGTCTACACATGATAGGGAGGGACAGAGTAGAAATTACAGGCTACTCCGTGCAGTCTACAGTTGAAGTGATGCAGAAGGCTCAAATCTTGCAGTGACTCGGGACGAGTCATAGGTGAGTGTTGGGGGTGTCAGTGTTTCATGGAAACCTACATAGAAGATCTAGCTAAAGCATACACAAACAAAGCTTATCAAGAAAAGGAAGAGAGATACACAATGAATAATGAGCATCAATGCATATTATGATCTTATCAATGAGTGAGTGATCTTCACTCATATAGGCAATGACATCCTATAATTAGGAATGCATGCATAATAGTGATGGTTTAAGATTATAAAGTCTAAAATAGAACTAGTCAGTAAAAACCCAATGAACTAGTGTTAAAGTCTAAAATAGAACTAATCAGTTAACTCCCAATGAACTAGTGTTAAAGTCTAAAATAGAACTAGTCAGTTAACTCCCACTAAACTAGTGTGCCGCAAATAGAAATTTCTCCAACACCCCCTTGAACATCACTATGGAGTAAAAAATGAGTCTCAACTACTAGGCCATTTTAGGTACTCATGTACAGTGCAACTAATGAACACTTAAAAAAAATGAGGAAAGAGGGAAAACCATGTGGGAACAAAACCCCCCCTCAAACGATAATGTATCAAAAGAAGAAAATGGTGGTTGCTAGGCAATTGTGTTCTTCACTTGAAGACGATCCCACAAAAACTGAAACTTCGGCTCACTGAAAGTCCTCATGAAGATGTAGAAATATTTATAGATCTGATGAAGTCCTTTGGCAACCTGTCGGGCCTTGTACCTCTTGATCCTGTGGACCCATCTGTACCTGAAAATATTCCTTTCTGGTGGAAGTGGAACCAGATTCCAATTCTGGTTCTATAGGAGTGATTCATACTCCTTCTGCATGGATGCTTTCCATAATGGATTTCCCACAACCCTATTATAGTTTTTTGGATCAGTAGATGAACCATATAGCAATGCATGGGCATCACAGGTTTTGAAGCTGAAAGTACATGAGAAGGTTCCTCATGCTGAGATCGAGTCATCCTCGAATCCAATGGATTCCCTGCAAGGTTGCCTACTCCCTGAAGTGTGGTATGTGCCTTCTTGGGCATCTGTTGAAGCTTCGGCACTGGCTTCTTATCTGGTTGTACTACTTGCTTATTTCCATGTACAAAATCTAAGTGTATGGAATCATCTTTAATGCCTAAAACTAATGGAAGAACAAGAGTATATGCATGTTTCACTAGAGGTGCATGCAAAGTACTTTCCTTATGTGTAAGTAGAATAGAGGAGACATCGTAAAAAATCTTAGTGAATTTATACAACCTTGACTTGTGATCCACCTCACCAATTGCAATGATGGAATTTTCATGCATGTCAATTATTGAAATTGAATCTGATGTAAATTCAACCTTTTTACCTTTCTGAGTGATCTGATAAACTGAGATCAGATTCATGGAAAGATTTGGAACATGTAAAACATTCTCAAAACTGCCATTGTGGAGTTCCTCTCTCCCTTCTCCTGCTACTACTACTGGAGTATCATCCCCCATGAGAATAGGGGGTCTTGAGCATGGACTCAAGGAAGAGAAAATTCCTCTTTCGCTGCCATATGATGAGATGCACTAGAATCTATAATCCATGAATCAGATGAGGAATTAATTGCAACCAGAGAATGATGATTACCATTCTTAGGAGAAGGATCTTCTTACTTCCACTTCTTGACTCCCCTGGAATGAAGTTTCCAAGGTTGTTCTGTTGAAGTGCCTATGCCATAAGATCGATTTGTTTCTTCATGCATGTGGATTCTTCATGATTCATTTTATTGCAGTAAGTGCACTGCTTTTCCTTCTTCTTCTTCTTCTTGGAATCTCAAGAGTCTTTGGAACCTGAAGAATCATTAAAGGGTTTAGAATATCCCTCCTTCATGTTTTGTTTGGATGACCCTTTTCTATCATGCATGGTGAGTGCATGTGCTTTGGGATCTTTCATGAGGCCCATCTGTATGAGTTTTGTCTACTCTTGTGTAAGAGACTCAATGAACTGAGCCAATGTAGGCATTTTCCAATTTGTTCCAAAAAGACATCTGCTAGAATGGAAATTGGAGACATATACAACGTATTATGGTCCTAGCTTGGACAAGATTGTTAGAATAAGTTGTTTCTCTTATGTAGACTTGTCAATACCACATTCACCCAAGCTCAAAATCAAAGATTTAAATTTAGTAAATAAATCATGTATATTATCAAAACTTTTAGGGTCTAAGGTATTCAACTCTACCTCAAGCATATGACCTCGCATCTCATCCTGCTTTCCAAAGAGTCCTTCCAGGGCGGTCCAGATCTCATTTGGAGTCTTGCATGAAGCAACATGAAACCATAAATTAGTGGATATTAACTCAAGAAGTAGTCTCGTGGCCTCATCCTTATGGTTCACCGTTCTCATCTTCCCAATCACTGATGTAGGTTTTCTTTCTGTTGCCATCGTCAAATTATATAGTCCTTTCCTTCTGAGTTGGAATTCTGCCTTGGACTTCCAATCAAAATAATTGTATGGTGTGAATATTACCACCAAGTTTTATTGTATAATAGTTTTCCTATCCATATCTCCCACTATTTCTAAGAACCCCTAAAAATTTACTCTCAATCTACAAGTGAAAAATTAAGAAATCATGACAGAAAGGGCACTTTAAGTGAAAATTTGTATCAGTTTCAAGAGATTATCTTCTGACTTACTTTCTAATCAAACGGTGAGGAATCTCGCCAAACAGTTGAAAACCCACTTGCAGAATGGGTCGGTTTACTTCCCTCATGAGTCATTTCCTCAAAAACTTAATATTTTGGGAGCAATCACTATAGAAAGGTACGACCACATATTCGTATCAGTTTCAGGAGGCTATCTTGCGACTTACGTTCTGAGCAAACAGTGAGGAATCTCACCAAACGATTGAAAACCCACTTGCAGAATGGGTCGATTTACTTCTCAAGCGAGCCGTTTCCTCAAAAACGTAATATTTTGGGAGAAATAATGTTGAAAGGTACGACCATGGATTTAGCTTGCCGAAACTCTGATTTTCCTTATTCTTTGTCTTGTATGGCTTGCTCCAAGAAGTATATCTATGATGCCATGTCAGTGTTTCATGGAAACCTACACAGGAGATCTAGATAAAACATACACAAACAAATCTTATCAAGAAAAGGAAGAGAGATACACAATGAATAATGAGAATCAATGCATATTATGATCTTATCGATGAGTGAGTGATCTTCACTCGTATAGGCAATGACATCTTATAATTAGGAATGCATGCATAGTAGTGATGGTCTAAGATTAGAAATTCTAAAATAGAAATAGTCAGTTAACTCAGTATGAACTAGTGTTAAAGTCTAAAATAGAACTAGTCAGATAACTCCCAATGAACTAGTGTTAAAGTCTAAAATAGAACTAGTGAGTTAACTCCCACTGAACTAGTGTGTCGAAAATAGAAATTTCTTCAACAAGGGGGTTGTTGGTGCTTGGTTATGTACTAAGGAAGAAATCAAAGACTAAGGAATAATAAATACGAAGTACGAAGAGCGCAGAAGGCACACAAGCCGAGGAAGGGTCGAAGTGGTTAAAGAAGTAGAAAAGAAGGAATGAAGTAAGGAAAATCTAGTTGTTGGAAGAGAAGAACCAGGAAGACAAAGCAGCAAAGTAGATGGATCGTGGACAAATCAGAAAGCGGAAGAAGACACCAACGGATGCTTGGAGAACCTCGCAAAAAAGAAGGAAGGACAGGCTGGTGAAGCCCTTAAAACACAGGTCAAGTGGACCTAGGGTTTTGGCACCTAGGGTTTTGGATCTAGGGTTTTGACACCTAGAATTCGGTCTAAGGTTGTCTCAGAGTCATGTAATGTATAAACAAAAGGTCTAGAAGAGTTGAGAGGGTTGTTCTTCGTTGGTTATTGTTTATGATTATTGTTGTGGTAAGAGAAAGAAGTGATTTTTTGTAAGGACATTCTTGTATTCTAGATCTTCAGTTGGGTGCAATGATCAACTTTGCAGCTGGGTGCTCAGGGAAGGGAGAAAGATAGAAAGAGAGAGAGAGAGAGATCTACAACTAAATGCACATATAGAACTGTATGTTTCCACCTAATATATCAAGAAACATTGTTTTGTGGATGTAGCCCTAGGGAGAGGGTGAACCACGTATATCTTGTTGTTCTTTGTGGTTGATGTTGTGTTATTTTCTATCTGATATAATGTTGTTGCATTGTTGTGTTAAAGATAAGAGATATAGTCAGCCTCTCTAAGTGAGCATAATAATGGTAAAGAATATCTAGGTTGTATTGCGTCATGTTCTAGAATCCTCTTACATTTCCTCTGGTTTTAGAAACTTGTGTCCTACAACCCCCTATAGCTACTTTGGGTGAGACTTCATCTTCTTTGCAGGTGTTTCCGAAAGGGCCAGTAGTTAGGGTTTGTTGGTGCACTGTTAGAGTTGAACCCTAGGTCTACCCCTATGCCAACATAACCTGTTGTGAAGAGGCTTTGTCTTGACAGTGATCACCATATCTCTTAGATTTCCTTCTCTCTTGCATTTATATTGGTTGTTTGGTAGAAGTGAGATCGCTTTTTGAAGGGCGGGGATATGCATTGAAACTCTTTGAGGTTGCATGAACAATTTGTTAATTCATCGTGAAAGATTGAAGTCTATAGTGAAGGGGCTTTGTGTCGACACCCCAGTTAGCACATATCTCCTAGATTCAAATTTTGAATGCTTTTTAGGTAGCATAGGATAAGCTATGATCCTACATATATTTTTCTTGCATATCTAAGGTTATGAACTCTTGGTTGATGATTTAATGTTCAGAAATTATACATATAATTTCACTGACAATCTTTGTGAAGAGTTTACAATATTCCTCTCCAAAAACTTAGGCACCATTGGATTGAGATGATTACCAGTCCACAAAGCAACAAGCATTACAAAATTCATCTGAACTTGGATGATATCATGATGCACTTGAGAACTTTTGTGGAGATCTCATAAGATTCCTCTCCAAAAACCCAATCACAATTGGATTAGGAAGATCAATGTTCCATGAAACAAGAAGCTTTGCAAGAGTCATTGGAACTTGGAAGACATGTGGCATTCAACCATGTCTGCAAGGAGGGATCAAGAGTAAAAGGAGTATTTACAACGCACATAAGAGCAAAGGGAATATGGTTTATGAAGTTTGTGCTTCTAAATTTCAATATAGGGATGATCTTAGTGTTTGTTTCATAGATTTGTTGTGGTACATTGATAATGGAGTTTTTTCATGTTCTTAAATGAGAATATATTTTTTCTATTGTAATTTGATGTTATAAATTTATTGAATTGTTGTAGTTTGTATGTTTATTTTTTGGTTTATTCTTTTTTGAAACAGTAATGGTTATAATTTGCATTAGAGAGCACTATGACCAAAATAGACAATGGTATAATACAAAAGTTTCAAAAATTGGTCACAAATTTTAGACAAAAATGGGCATAGACAACTCCAAAATATTATATCTTGGCCTATAATACTCAATACCAAATAGTCCTAGCATGTACATTGTCATAAAAACTATAAGAGTAGAAAAACTACATCACAATTCATAAAAAGATTCAAAGAAAGTAAACTAAAATGTGTATCTAAGAGTGACAACAATGATCGAATCCACGTGGGTTTCCATAGCTTCTTCTAGATCTGACATGTCCCCATCTAAAGTTCCATGGGGGGAACAATTTATGGATTCTTCTCAACAACCAAAGAAGATATTTTGATTGCAACCCTAGCTCTCATACCTATAGTGGAGAATTCACTAAACAATGACTTCCCAATTGACATAGAGATTGGAGGGATGAGATACATAAGAACTGCTTGAGGAAGACCAAGCTGAGACACCATTCTATCAACCAAAGACTTCAAATAAATTAGTTACAAATCCAATTCCAAATGCATCCCATGACTGACCAGCATGAAGGATTGAAATTCTCTAACTCCTTAAATGTGAAGAGATGGGTAGCATTTTCAAGTGCATAGTCATCTCAAACCTTTTTCTCGGAACTATATTTTCTTTTTAAGTCCTCCTCTCCATATATTCCATTGGGTGGTGGAGCTAATAAAACTACAATGGACCCCTGGAATATTCCTTTTGCATTCCTGAAACCCTTTCTAAACCTCCCTTAAGTCACACATAACACAACACTTAAAGTTAAGTCTACACCAATAGAACTGGCATAAATTATCCAATTCTTACAAGAGGGAAAGGCACATGAAAGTCTACAAGAGAAAAAGAAAAAAGTACTTTCCATGAAAGATGCTCCCTATAAACTCATAAATGGATACTTGTATAAATTAGGACCAGATGATTTACTAAGGAGATGTGTCTTAGAGCATGAGAGGGATATCATAATTGAGGAGGCACATGTTGGTCCCGTGGGAGGCCATTTTTGTTAGGAACCTAACCTTCCTAACTGCTCAAATAGGTAGAATAATATATTTTCCATGTAATAAAGGCCGACATTAGTTAATAAGGTCTATTTAATAAATGTGAACAAGTCAATGTAAGAAGACCTAATAGAAGCTTCTGCTTCTAGAAATATCTTCCTCTAGAATGTTCTTTAGAAGATAGAATTAGTATAAATAAGAGTAGGAGGCATGATAAATATTTGTATTGAGAATTATTTTAATAAAGCGTTGTTATGCTATAGGTTTCCTTCTGAAAGAGGCAAGTGAACAATGCTTTCTATCAACAAAGGTATCCTTTTTGGTGTTCTGGTTCTCTACATTTTTTTATTCTGCTGGTATTTTCTATAGTATTTCTATTTTCTACTTAATACAATAGATCTGGTACCTAACAAGTGGTATCAAATCACTTCCCTCTGTGGAAACTGTGGGAATTTTTTTCCAGGGTAGAGACGTGTATTGTTGGTGTCTTTAAAGCATAGAGATCTATCGTTCAGCGAGTAAAATTGTGATGGGGAAAACTACAAGTAGGAAATATAGAAGATTTCATGGGGTTACTAAAAATATTCATTTCACCTTGTTGGAAACCTTTGTAACACCTATTGGTACCCATACAGTAGTAACACATTAGACAAAATCTGTACACAGCCATCAATCCCACGTACTGTCAGGTATATCGGGACTCCCCTAGGTCTCTTGAAACCAACCCTAGATCAGTTGATCGGTCACCTGACTACTATAGTGACATCGAGAACAATACTTGAGAAGATACATTGTAGTACTTGGTTAATTTGTGTCAGGCTGCTAAATTGAAGCTTTTAAGTGACCTGAAACACTAAATTGTCAAACCAGGGTTGGTAAACTTCGAGCTGATACATAGTATGTTCAGGCAAGCGTCTAGTCTTTATTTGAATGCTATCCTAAGAATAAAACACACACCCATTCTGAGAACTTGAATTCTAATAACTAACTCGAAACTGAGCATTTCCTACCAAGTCATAAACAGAAAAAGACAGTCTTGTGCTCAAATGATGGTACTGCTATTTCTATTCAAAAGTGTGGTTCTACGAAATCATTCTACCTCTATGTTCAATCATATACCATCAGCATTTTCATTTAATTCATGACACATAGGGTATTGTCGAAACTGCATTCATTCTAAGCAGCAAAAATCAATCTATTCTATCTGCAGGAAAACAGAGTATTATGCCACTAACTGGTACCAGGAGCTCCTTTTGTTCTAACTACAACCTAACTGTTCTAAGCACGCAAGGCAACTACTGTCTAAAAAAGCAAAATTCATGCTACTCGAGTTACATCCGAAGTGAAAATGAAAACCAAACAACCATATGCATATTCTAACCCTACAGGCATCAGTCCTGTGTTTGATATTCAGCAATGTCAAAGATAATAGTGCGCTGTAATGACTCAATTGAGGGACAAATAAACACAATCCTGAAACCTTTAAAGTGTTGTGTAAGCAAACATTAACACACCGCGATGGACTGAAACTATGATAAACCGAAACAAAATCTGTGAACGCTAAGCTACCTCAGATGCGAGCTATAAAATATCGAAATGAACTAAAGCTACAACAGCACAAACTAAATCTATTGCAAATTAAGGCAGCGACTTGCACCAGTT
>JZKD02S1172304.1:109411-128574 GCA_000966675.3 Picea glauca
GTAGAGAGATGTTAAGTATGTCAAAATGAGGTCAAAAAGGGTGGTACTGGCATATGAATGGAGGTCTGTGGTATATAATATAGGCAAAGAGCATGGTCAAAACTGGGGACCAACAATTTGGTAGTACAGATAAGGGTAAAGTTGAGCCTCCTTAGTTGGTTCCCTAAGATATTGGATCGAGTACTACTTTTCGACCCCACATGTATATCAAAGAGCTATAGCACAGGGAAAACCCTTGTCTATAGGGACCCTAAAAACCCTAACCCTTGGGAAGTAAACATAATAGAAAAGGAATAGACGATATTTTTTGTTGCCTAACCTAGCCTCATGCATTCTGGTTTCGAAATTCCTACATAATGTTTCCTGCTAACAATTTGGGCACTTCACACTGTAGTATTCTTCAGGCTGGAGTATAGCTTTGCAACCTTATTCGGGACCTATTCCATTGGATTCCTCTCTTTGCCCTGATCACCATGGTACCTATCTATTGTGAGAACACAATAGCCCCACCAAAACTATTAGTTTAGGTAGAGGCCAATACTACCAAATTTTCTACAAGGCACTACTCTTTACTCACCTAGATATGTATTCACCTATAGACTTGATCTCTTGCATAGGGCCACCTGAACCAAAATGAACGAACTCTTCACTAGCCTTCAATCTCATCATTCTAGACCGTTTGTACATATTTACTCAATCTTTCTCCCTTCCATGTTCCATTCAAATAACCTTAGTCCTTGTATTTTCATTGTTGCTACTTTTTTCCACTATATAATACCCTCAACTTCAAAATCCCAATGAAGACACCTTATAATGTCGTCGTTGGGGAAGAACGATTGAAACGATATTTCTTATGTTTTATTTCACATCGTCGACAACGACGCACCCCTTTCTAGCGGAATTATTTTATGTTTTTTGGCGGAACTGTAGATTTAATCAATCTCTTTCGTCTCCTCCATTCCCAAATATGATCAAAAATGTGTGTAGCCTTGTCTTATTCAAATTTGGCTAGAAGTTGGAAGTGGTTAAGGAACACCATGGCTAAGTCACCAAACTTTGTGTATTTCACCTTTTATAGTTCTATGTACCACTTGGGGCACCTTTAATTGGAGTGCGCTAGAACAAACACAAACGAATCGAGTGTTCGTTCAACGAATTAGATGAACACCAAAAATGGAATGTCTTCACATGGTCCTATGGATCTTTACCTCTTTTTCCTTCGAATTTGGGTATGTCTAAAGGTAACTTGGTTGGGACTGTAGGCCAACTTGGATCATGGAAAATAGGTTCAGTCATCAACTTGGATAGGTCTAGAAAACGAAGCGTCGTAAAAAATGGTATCTTGGGCTGCAACATTGACTGTATAACAACTTGAAAAGATGACCTTATATTGTAACTAGCACTAGTTTGCCAGAAAGAGTTTGTGGAAGAACCAGGACTTGGGATAAAACCTTGTTGGCCCTAGTTGAATGGAGGAAAACCTACACCCATCTGGTTCCCAAAAGGAAAACTGGGTTTTCCCCCAACAGAACCCCCTTACAAAGGAAAGACTCTTGGCATGGGGTTGAACTAACTAGGAAAGGGGTTTCCCCCTTATGACATCCCTTACGTGGGATTCCACTATCCTTGGAGAGAGGTACCCCCCAACGACATCCCTTGCAAGGAGAAAGGTCCTTTCATGGGAATAGATTGACCTTGTAAGGGGTTTCCCCCTGCTGGAATTACATATGAGGTGAAAAGGTTACTCCCAAAACCCAACATATAGTGTGAATAGGGTTGAAGTGGATGACATACTAGCGGATTGAGACCTGCTACCCATAGAAGCAACCCAGCTCTAAACTGGGTTAGGGATGGAAGACAAGAAATCCCCACTCTTGACGAATGGGGACAACGAAGGAATATTACCTTCACACCAAGGAAACACTTAGTAAGGAGCTGAAACCCCCTCTGAACCAACACTCAATGCATGGGATGTCAAATGAGAAGCATCCAATGTCTTTAGCATGCCCATCAACAAAATACCATATGAGAAATAATTTGTTGTCAACGGTAGAGATGTAGTTGCACTCATAGCTTGAGTGGGACCAATGACCAACAAGGAAATGATATTGGTCGAAGCGGCGATGGTGGAATGAATAACACCAGTCATTTGACTAGACACAACAAGAGGAAAGATCCCTATAGGGAAAATATTCTAGCTGGGAGTTGCAGGGGCTCCCGACCTTGACATTGGTGTAGTGTTGTCCATAGTGGCCCAGTGAAGAGGGATACTATCAGCAAGATCCGATCTGGGAGGTGGGACTTGTACTATAGGAAATGGATAAGTCCCAAGTAATGGAGGATTGAGACATGGAGCAAATTATTCATCTCCAAGATCCTCAATGATTACTTCTTACGGTTCTAAAGCGTGAATTTCTGGAGGTTCTGAGTCTATGATCTTGGCTTGACCAGTCGACACAAAAGTTTCGGATGTATCAAGTCGATGCCTTAAAGGATGTGGGGGGGAATTGTTTCTAACTTCCTCTTCGGGAGGAAGACCTTGAATTCTCCTCGATCTACGAGGCAGTTGGTTAACCACTCTGAGGTGTCAAATCTCAGAGGGACCACATTACATGTCAACTTGAGAAAGTCTACGATCATTGACCAAACTACTAGAAAAAATCATATATGGAAACAAAATACACAAACGACCTCGTTAATATTCTAACTCAAGTGGATTAGGTCTTGAGACTGCAATAATCACAAGGTAGGGTAAAGGCCTTCCAAATGGAGGAACAGGTTGATTAAGTCCTGTGGACCAACAGAGGAAGAAATGAGAAGAGGTTATATCGACCTCCACTAACTAGCCTTATCTAGTGCAAGTACCCATTCTTTGCAGGGCATTCTCCAGCAGTACTGAAAAGTGTTATGTTAAATCCACCCTAGGTACCACGAAAAAACCCCGTAGTCACCTTATGAGATCCCTAGGAATGGACACTAAGGTCACCAACTTGGAGTCAGCGTCCTGGGGTACAATCGACAGTCGAGATTGAACATATGAGTAGGGTAGCTAAGCTTGAAGCCTCAAAATCACTGCCTCTCATGGAGGTATGGGTACTAACGAAACCCCCAATATATGATATTTACACTATGCTTAGTTAAGATCTGGAGGGGTCTCTCCTTGGGCTCCTGACTATACTTATATGGTAGTTGGATTTAGTCTTTCCCTAGCTCAAACTCCTACGTTTTTTTTATGGCCTTGGATAAATTTACTCTCCACCCTAAACCAAGGCCCTATCCTAAATGTGTTTGTTTACCCTATAAAAATGAAGATGTCTAATAAAATTTTAGTTAATCATTCATTTTAGGGGTTTTTTTTACTCAACAAAAGGAATGGATGAAACTTGGATGGTGTTTACGATAGACTCTAAAAGAGAAGCACTTAAAAACAAATTGTAGTATGTGATTTCTTCAAATGAAAAAGGTGTGCACCCATGCTTAAAAAAACTCTTTTCTTCTCAGCAATGAAAACAAAATATTTTTTGTATACAAGATTTGAAACACTTCATAATGCAACCTAGAATATTCTTTCAAAGGTCAAATGCAAAACTTTGAAAACAAAGGTTCTTTTCTTTAATAAAGGCTACCACTACCAAAGAAAACTATAATGCATAAAAACTTGAACTCTACTTAACTAAATCTTTTCTTCCAATAATCACAGGAAAGGGTTCAAAAAAACAAGAAACTCGACAAACAAGTATATTTTTTGTCTTTCGTTTAAAAGAAATGAAATGCAAAACAAATGCAATTTTCTTTTTATTTTGTAAACAAGGAGAAGCAGGGGTAGAGAAATAAAGTAATCAGCCAAGAGTAAATGAAAAGTTATCAAGAATGGACATGCAAACCAGGAAAACAAGACTGACCTCTCAATCAACCAAAAAAACATTACAAGAAAAAACTGACTTACACAATAGCAAGATATTTTTTTTTATGTGACTAGTAAGTTTTCAAAGACTTAAGAAAGAAAAACAAAACAAGAAATCCACCTAGGAGGCTTAGCCAAAACCAAACAACCAACCAAAAACTTTCAGACCGAAAGAGAGTTTTTTCAAAAATCCCAATTTTACACAGGTCTATGACTGTGTATATTAGGACTCACAGATATCCGTAGGTCATACACTGGAAAAACGCAGATGTTCATGAGCTATAAAATAGAATCTCATGGATGGGCTAGAAATTTTGGAAAAATTAAAAGCCACTCCAGAAGGGGGGCTTCCAGAAACTTTGAAAAAAGTTTCTAAAAGGATAATGCTTTACAAAGAAACCTAGAAAACACTAAACATCACAAAACTCAAGAGAAAACAAAAAACCCTAACAGTTGACCCAAACTAGGAGAATGCCCAGTATGGTCACCAATTCTGTTTGAGGGATTTTTCCCCTGTGACTTTGGGTCAAGTCACAATAGAACAAGACCAAATTTAGAAGACATAACCTACCCTCATTTATATCAATTTATACAAGAAATACCTAATTTTTATAAGGAGAGGGAGAGAGAAAGAAAGAAGGAGAGGCCTCACACCTTCAATACTTCATTTGATGTTGATCCCTACTCTCGATTCTTGAAGTGCTCATGATCTCTGTCGAAACTAGCCTGCAATAGGAAACCAAGAATAGGTTGCTACAAGGTAGTTATACATTCAAATAACATATATCATGTGCATAGATTCAGGTATATATGAAAGACATTAACATATAACATTACAATGAACCAATAAAAACACAATAGGAGGGAAAGAGAACTTTTCTATTAACAAAAATGTGAGAAAGGTGGTTACAACCTGATTCAACCTTCGGTACTGGTTTGAAGCCAACTGCCTTGGGTTCCTTCAGAGAACTTCAAGCATCAACTCACGGGTGAGGCTCCTCCTTGGATAATTCAATAGGGATAGGAACACACTCTATCGTTATATAGAGAAGGAAGGAACATTGGAAAATGAGTTTCCAAGTATGGGATGCTACTCAGAGAATGAAGGGGTTTAGAGAAGCTTGCTAAATTTTGCATCCTAATATTGCACCTTAGTTCTTCCTTCTCATCAATTCCCCCAAAGGTGCATTTATACCATCCTTGAGAGGTTAAGGAGATTGAATTTCATTTGGTTTGGGCTTAGGGAGGTTGGGAAACGAGCCAAACCGAAATCCCCACCCGAAAATATGGAATTATTTTATTTTTTACATTTTTTTAGGGCATCCGCGGGTTTGAATATAGCAAGGCGTGGATTTCCGCGTGCCTCACAAAGGAAACTCACAGATGTAAGAAAAATTCATGTTTTTTAAGTGACTTTGATGAGGGAAGTTGGGATTTTAATCAGAAAACTAGGGAAAAGGGTTAGGCCATGTAAAAAATGCATAGATGTGGAAATGTGTGCTATAACATCATGTCATATTCCAAGAGGCATGAAACAAATTGGATCCTGAGTCCACATGAACATGATTCCTTGTACGAGCCCCATTTCCCAGTCATGTCATGAGACCACTCTCATACCCACATGTGGCGAGATTCTACTCACTGGTTCTTTTCAGTGAAACCTTTTCGTCATCGGTAAAAAACATTAAGCGCACATCTGGCCTTGCCCTCACACATTGATGACGATGATGTTTTTCATACAAATCATCGACGACCCTAGAAACCATCAAAGAGGCCATGGCTAGTGAGTACAGAAAAGAATCATTGTAAACAGAGCATATCCACAAAGAGGAGATGGAGAGGTTGCTTCAGAGCCAAGACAAGGATTTGAAGGAATAATTCAACGAAAAAAACTCCCTCAACCAAAAGGAACACCTTTTTGGGTATGTGTTATATTCTTTGCATGAGTAGAACTAGTGTTTTTGGAAAAAAAATATTGGCAGTTTTTTACGTCTGTTTTTGGGCGGTTTTTCGGCACATAGTTTTCGCCGGTGGTTTTAGGGTTGTTGACTAATCTGGATTATTGGATTAGGGTTTTGGATGCTATGGGATCCTATATGTATATTGTATTGTAAAAAAAGTATGACGGTGAATGAATATAGAATATGCTAGTTTTCCCGGTTTGGGTTTCCAGGGGAAAAATATCTATGTAATGTGTGTATTTTCCATTGTATCTTTTATGTTCTTTTATTGAAAATTTGTTTGCAGTAAAATATTGTACAAGGTTAAAATATACACATCTTGATGATATAGATATACTCAAAACTGCCCATGACCAAGAAGTCTCAAAACTAAAAAATGAGCAATATGAGATAAGGACCTTCAATGAGAGAAGTGGAAGGGAAGTTAGAAGGATGCAATTGGATAATGATATCCTAAAGAAAGTTATAGAAGAAATCCAAAGCCATACAGTCTCTCTAGACACTATAAAATTTGAGGCTGTCAATATGAATGAAGGACTCAGGGACTCGCAGAATAATTTTTTCTATGCACTCAACAAAGTACATAAGGTCAAATCGGATAAAATGAAGTTGATTCTATAGGTAAAAGATATACAGGAAAAATACAAAAAAGTCCAAGATGCCTACAACAAAGTTACATAATGGCAAGAAATTCATCTAAATTCCCTCGAGACTCTGCCTGCATATTCAGATAAGAAAAGAATCATATATCTCTGAATCTTGGATTCAGGGATGGCTATGATCAAAGATATCAAGAAAATCCAGGAACAGGTTAGTATAGAAAGCAAAGAACTATGGAAATCCTCAAACATCCTACTTACACACTTTAGGATGGATCCCCTGAAGGATCTCAAAAAGGCATCATCAAATTAGACAATGGTAGAAGATGTGTAGATCAAAAGAAACCTCAGCATGAATTCCATCGAATCTATTAGTGAAATTGATGCAGAAGTTATCAAGACAAGATTAATCCATCCCCCCAGGTTAATTTTGTTGCCTGAAGATTCCTTGCAACGTGTTGAGCATAAATTGAAGTCAAAAATTATTATTCCCATATGCAATAGTGAAATGAATATTGAAAGGAAGAAGTTGTGCCGAGTGGATGCTATACTCGAGGACTTAAAAACATGGAAAAGATTCATAGATGCAAAAATGCAACCTCCAAGGATCACTTGATTGTCGTATTGTAACCGATTTTTGCATATTAATCATTTTTCTTGCAATTATTGCAATATCTAGATTGGGAAAGAGAACTAAAGCATTGCTTCAGTCTTCTGACAGTTTGGAAGGTAGGGGAATGTGAAAAGCTTCTATCTTCATTATATAAAGAAGATGAGTGTAAAGGAAAAAGGACTTTTGTACTTTTGCCATTCGGATGGTATTACTACTTTCATATGAATAAAGAGAAAAAGACAATTTTTGGAGACTGGTGATTCGAGTGAATCTGGTTGAGACTTTCCTTAATAAATTTATTCTTTATCTATGTCTTATGAGTTTATTTGTGTGAATTGTTTTCACATTCTTCTTTTGAGAATGGATTATCATTATTTTCCTTTGGTTGATATCATTCATGATTGTATTTGATCCAGATTTTATGAGCAGAATGAAATGAATATAGATTATGAACAGGTTCTTAACACAAAGTAACAGAGATACAGTAAAACCAGTTTTCTATTCAATAACGAAATAAGTTGAAACTGTAAAATGCAGCGGAAACAAGCTTGCTGGAATGGTGGCGGCTTATCTCTGAGAAGAGATGTGACGGCAGTGCGCATTCACAAGAAGAAGGTTACAATGAGGCTCTGAAGGCCTTTTTACAATAAAAAAGAATGGAAAAACCCTAGACATCCAAAAACCTAACCCTAGGAGATGAAGCGCCAAAAGTCATGTGGGCCCCATTTGGGTAAGCTAGTACATCAACTTCCCGGGGTCGTAAATTTTGCATACAATCTCCGTTTTAGGCGTGTGATAGCTCGTTGGAAAGGTATCGTCAAGGATATTAATTTTGGGGGCTCAATCATGCCTTTGGATATTATTGAGAAGATCGATACAGAAAAACCTTCATTCAGGCCCTCAAAATGGCTCCGAAAGTAAAAACTGCTAAAAATAGTAAATTGCCAAAAATGTCAGAAAGTTGTTTTGAGCCAGTTGGAAAAGGTGGGTGGCCACCGATATCCATATGAATCAATCCTCCCTCCTTAGGAAGCAATGGTATCCATTGCGTTGAGGTCCCCCATTAGATGAGGAAATTTCTGTTGAATTTGGCCTCGGGTGAGCCACTTGCCTTGGTGCAGGAGCTGCCCTACTTTGACGACTCGATAAAGCTGGATCCTTTGTTGTTGAGTGCCTTTGATCTGTTTCTCCATAATATGTTCATTGGATGCTTTTTGTATGCAGTCGGGGTTGAGCTCTGTTGGTGTCAGTTGTTCTGCTACTTATGAGGTGTCCAATAATGGTGGGAAATAAGGGCAAAGGAGATCCACGTTGAACACTGGGTGCAGGCCAAGGAGAGGAGGAATGTTGAGCTCAAAAGAATTATCCCCCATGGCCTTGGTGATAGTGTATGGTTCATAATGAAGTGGGTGAAGCTTTCGATGGGATCCTGTAAGGCGTTCTTTCTGCAAGTGCAACCAAACTTTGTCACCCACCTGAAACTTATGTGACATCTGATGTTGATCATAGCGTTGTTTGTACTTGTCATTAGACTTCTGTAGGATATCCTGAACCTGTTGGCAGATGTGATGGATCCTCTCAATGAACGGGGTCGCTTTGTCAGCTTTAGTTGGAGCCAGAGATGAGTCACCCGAGGTGACTGCAAGGGGAAGTGCAACATCTATGGGACCCAATGGTTGGAATCCCAACCCCACTTGAAAGGGGTTGTGGCAGGTTGAGCTATGTAAGGCTCGCTTGTAGCTATGCTGGACATAGGGAAGGTTCTCATCCCATGTGCGAGGGTTCTTTGAATTATACATGTGAAGGATATGCATAATCATTTGATTTACAACCTCGGTTTGGCCATTTGTCTGGGGGTGGAAGGCCATGGATTTGGTGAGCTTGGTGTCCAGCAGTGACCAAATGCTCGACCAGAATGTGCCGAGAAATCGACTATCCCGATCTGATACAATGGTTTGTGGGATTCCAAAATGTACCCAAACTCGTTCAAACAAGAGCTTGGCAGTGGCCTCTGTTGTGATGCTCTTCTTGCAGGCAACCAGAATTGCCATCTTAGAAAAGTGATCAACAACCACAAAAACATAGTTATTTCCACACTTGGTGGATGGGAGGCCTGACATGTAGTCCATTGAGATGGATTCCCATGGCCTATCAGGAGTAGGAAGAGGGGTGTACAAGCCCTCTTTCTTAGTGGTCGGTTTGATAATAGTGCAGGCAATGCAGGAAGTGATATACTTGTCGACCTGTTGTCGAAGTTTCGGCCAGTAGAAATGTTTATGTAGCATCGCCACTATCTTTTCAACGCTGAAGTGTCCTGCCACCCGAGTGTAGTGGGATTCCCAGATCAGCTTCACTCGCTCACTTGATGGAATACAGATATGGCCCAGATGACACAACAACCCATCCTGAAGATGGAAATTATCGACAACTGCATTTGCACCCAACATTTGGTAGGTGGTGGCGAAGTCAGGGTCTGTCTCATAGAGTTGGAGCCATCTAGATGTCTCATGACCGCAAGATTCTAGCACCGTGGTAAGTGTCGCGACTGGCGGTCTGCTGAGGCAATCAACGATGCGATTGGTGCTTCCTATTTTATACTTGATGTTGAGGTGGAATTGTTGCAAGTATGTGGACCACTTTTTATGGCGGTCATTCTGCAATTTTCTGCATGAACTGTAGTGGCTTATGATCAGTGTGGATGAGTGTCTCCTTCCCAAGAATGTAATGTCTCCACTAGCGGCATGCTTGCACACTGGAGTACATTTCTTTGTCGTAAGTAGGGTACTTACAGACAATATCGGACAATGTCTCACTATGATAGGCGACGGGGTGGTCGTGCTGAGTGAGAACGACACCCACAACATAGTCTGAAGCATCTGTCTCGATCTTAAAGGGATGTTGCAGGTCTGGTAGTGAAAGTATCGGGGATAAGCACAAGCGCTACTTCAAATCATCGAACACTTTTTGTTGGGACCGGCCCCACACAAATTTCACCTTACCACCATGCAATATGGGAGAAACCCAACACGAACCTGCAGTAGAAATTAGCAAGTCCCAAGAAGCTCCGAAGATCAGTGAGTGTTGTTGGGGTTGGCCAGTCGGATGACTTGGATCTTAGCTGGATCCACATGTACACCATGATGATCAATGATGTAGCCCAGGTAATGGACCCTGTCCATGCCGAAGGAGCATTTTTCCAGGTTGGTGTATAGCTTGTGCCGTAGGGTGTGCAGAACTTGTTGAATATGCTACAAGTGTTTGGCCCAAGTCTTGCTATAAATTACAATGTCATCCAGATACACCACTACAAAAGTATTGGTGAATGGTTGCAAGATATCTTCCATCATCCTCATGAAAGTGTCTGGAGCATTTGTCAAACCAAAGGGCATGACCAACCATTCAACAAGTCCTTCCTTTAACTTGAAGGTGGTCTTCCATACATCTGTCTGTTCTATTGGGACCTGATGGTATCTAGACTTAAGATCAATCTTACTGAAGTATTTGACCCCTGTGAGTTGATCAAGGAGGTCATCGATCCGGGGAATCGGGTACCGGTTTCTAACAATGATTTTATTCAGAGCCCAGTAATCAATACAGAGTCACCAGGTTCCATCTTTCTTTTGTACCAGCACGATTGGGCTCCTGCAAGGTGATGAGTTGGGGTGGATGTGCCCCTTGTGGAGTAGTTCTTGGATCTGTCGCTTGATCTCCTCATTCTCTAACAAAGAGCGACGATATACTGGCCCATTGGGAAGCTGTGCGTTGGGGGTCATATCATTGGGGTGCTTGACCTGGCAGTGCAGAGGTACCCCTGTAGGTGAGGAGAAGATATCTGAGTATTCTTGCACGACCTTATCTACTTGCTTCTGCTGTGTGGAGAGGTCAGCCGCAGAGACCCTAGATGTGGTTATGATCTTTCTCTTATTCTGAGAGTGAATCATGAAGAAGACAAACTTCCCCATCTGCGAGATGACCTTCCTGCATTGCTTAGCAGAGATCAAGGAAATAACACTAGGTGGGACTGCCTCAGGTATCCTGTACAATTGCATGTTCAAAGTAATAATAACACTACGAGGCATTGACTCATATACAACATGATGTTTCCATAAATAAGGTTGGCCCAAAAGAACATCACAAACTTCGAGAGGAGAAACATCACACAATACCTCGTCTTTGAAGGGCTTGATGTCATACAACAGTCGACACTGTTGGCTGACACAAAGATCGCTTCCTTGGCAGAGCCATCCAATGGTGTAGGGTTGTGGGTGCGGCATTGTTGGCAGGGCCAACCGCTTGACGACCTCTGTTGAGATGAGGTTCTTTTGGCTACCGCTATCAACGATGAAGTGAAGCGGGGTGCCTTTTAGCCACATCTGTGAATGGAAGAGGCGCTCTCCTTATTCTAGCTCCTCTGGTTCACCAGGCTGGAGCTTGGTGGTAGAAACGATGGCACTGGGTTCCGCGTCAATGATCCGTCTTCCCTTTTCTAGTTCTGTCTCCGAGTAAGAATCTGCATATAATTCATAGGCTTTCACTTCGTCCACCAACGACTGCTTTGAGTGGCAGTCAACAGTGTTATGCCAAGGGCTCTTATGAAATTCGCACCACTTCCTGGTATCTTTCTTTGTCTTTTCGGTGTCCTTCTTTTCTTGCGGCTTGTACTGGTTGTCTTGATACTTTCCATCTTTTCTCTGTCCTTTGTTCGGTGGGTTGGGGATGCCCTTTCCTAGCTTTTGTTGTGCGGGGTTCCCAGGCCCAAATTGTCACGTCTTTTGTTTGAGCTTCTGCTCGATTTTGACGGCATATTGGTAGGCCATGCCCAAGGATGAGATGTCCAGAAATTCCATTTTGGTATGGATGTATCTATGCAGAGCACTGCGATACTTGAGCACCAGATGTCGCTTTGAATCTTTGATACCCAACTTGGTGTGCAAGGTATGGAAGATATTTGTGAAATCTGGCACTGCTTGGTCTCTTTCTTACCGCAGTGTGGTCCATTTGGTATACAGGTTGTCATAACTTCCGACAGGGTAGTATTGTTCCTTAATAGCATCCCTGAAGGATTCCCAAGTGGTCGTGATTGAAAATAATGAGGTTTCCTCTGTTTCCTTTTGTTCACAGAAAGTTTCCCACCAATCTTTGACATGGAGAATGGC
Source organism: Picea glauca (assembly GCA_000966675.3). Taxonomy (NCBI): domain Eukaryota; kingdom Viridiplantae; phylum Streptophyta; class Pinopsida; order Pinales; family Pinaceae; genus Picea; species Picea glauca. The sequence goes on from JZKD02S1172304.1 coordinate 121,645, forward strand.
TTTGAGGAGTGCAAAAGTAATCTTTTCCCTATTTGAAAATTTATGAAAAGAAAAATACCCTTCTAGTAGATTCAACCACTTGTCTACAACATCTGCATCTATCTGACCTTCAAATATAGGAATATCAAAGTTTATTTGTACCTTGAAGGGGGCGGCGCCTCCGTTCGAAGAAGATGCGTTGCTTGTTGGTAGTCACCGAAGGATTTGCATGAAACTATCCATCATCTCGCTCCTCTGTTGCGTGAGGGATTTCTCAATCAACAGTTTGAAAGGATCTCCTGTCCCATCATATTTCTTTTCTCCTACCATGGGAGGTCGCTTGGGCATGTGAGAGCTTCTGTCCTCGAGATAAACAAGCTCGAGACCCAACTCTTTGTACTCCGACCTCGTTGGGGACATGCATTAAGACGACAAGGAGTAGACCGCTCTGATACCACTGATCCAGATTTTATGAGCAGAATGAAATGAATACAGATTATTAACAGGTTCTTAACATAAAATAACAGAGATACAATAAAACTTGTTTTCTATTCAATAACGAAATAAGTTGAAACTGTAAAATGTAGCGGAAACAAGCTTGCTAGAATGGTGGCGGCTTATCTCTGAGAAGAGATGTGACGACATCGCGCATTCACAAGAAGAAGGTTATAATGAGGCTTTGAAGGCCTTTTTACAATAAGCAAGAATTCCAAAAACCCTAGACATCCAAAAACCTAACCCTGGGCGATGAAGCGCCAAAAGTCATGTGGGCCCTGTTTGGGTAAGCTAGTACATCAACTTCCCGGGGTCGTAACTTTTGCATACAATCTCCGTTTTAGGAGTGGGATAGCCCGTTGGAAAGGTATTGTCGAGGAGATTCATTTTTGGGGCTCAATAATGCCTTTAGCTATCATTGAGGAGATTGATACCAAAAAACCTTCATTTTGGCCCTCAAAATGGCCCTGAAAGTAAAAACTGCTAAAAATAGTAAATTGCCAAAAATGTCAGAAAGTTGTTTTGAGCCAGTTGGAAAAGGTGGGTGGCCACTGATATCCATCTGGATCAATATTTAACATTAATTAGCTAGTTGTTGATCAAGATAAGTTTAATTTGGTGTAGAACTACATCTTAGATAGTTTCAATTATCATCATTTTAATTTAATTTCAGATTTTTATTCATCTGATAACCTTCAGTTCTCATATTCATATTTATATAGTTAATCAGTTAGTTTGGTAACCAATCCAATAATATGGTCAAAAACGCTATTCCAAATTAGAGTAGATCTAATTGGGACTTACCATCAGGTGTTTTCCCTTATCTGCTTGAACGAGTCATTTCGGCCCATCAACACTATCATTTTTAATCATTTTTTTTTAGTGGACCCAACCCCCTTCCTGGCACCCTTATTTGCAACCTATCCCATTGGATTCCCATTTTTTCCCTGATTGTGTTGGTACCTGTCACTTATAAGAATTTTTTTTCTTTGGTCCCAACCACCCTCCCCGATACCCTTATTTGACATCTATCACATTGTATTTCCCTTGCCACTCTAATCGCAATCAAATATATCACCTATCCACCTTTTTCAGTGGACCCACTTCCCCTTACCGACATCTCTCCTCTCCAAATTTCCAACACTTCTAACCAAGACCTGCAAGATGACATTAGACAGAACAAGGATAACATTCAACAAGTGACTTCTGACATTGCTTTCATCAATTCAATATTTTTACATTTTCAGGACCAAGTCCAGAGCAAATTTGACTCCATGGATACTGAATTCATGGGAAAATTTGACACCCTCCAATCCACTCTCAAATAGTTTTTGAACCGATCCCTGAGCCCTTCCTTCTCTGAACAACCATCAGACTTAGATGTTTTTGACAACTCCCATTTTATGGCCTTTTAATCCAACTCTTTTCATCATGATTCTCGTCTTCCCAAAGTAAAGGTCAATAAACTTTATGGATCGGATCCCACGAGTTGGGTTACTGAGGTGGAGAATTATGTTTCTTTGCTTGGAGCATTATTTTTATTTGCATTTCATTACTAATGAGTTGGCCAAACTTCATTATAATTTTTTCTATCATGAGCCTAAATGATGGCAATGCTAGCAATGGCATAAAAATGCATGCCAGGGGTATGTTGCTTCGACCCATTTTGTCGTTTGACCACATTGAAATAGTCTATCATAGTGGAAGACTTTATAACTACCTTTGAGCACTTGGATTTCAGAATGGAGGGCATGGTAGATGCCTTCTTTAGGGAATTCTTTTTCAGTGGCCTAAAGAATGAAATTTGATCCCAAGTCCTCATGGATCGCCCCTAGACCTAGTTGGAACCTACTAAACGTGCCAAAGAAGCACAACAGGTTGTATTTTCCCAAAAGTGAAAACCCTATTATCTTCCCCGTTGTCGATGTACCAATCCTACCCCTCCTGCCACCCATATCAAGGTCCATAAATTAATTTAGGCATAAATGGTTGAACGCCAACTCAAGGGTCTTTGCTATAATTGTGATGAGAAATATTTTCATGGGCACAATTGTAAGGAACATAATCTTTGTATGGCCATTTCATAGGATTTTGTTCACGAGGAGGCTGAAGTATCCCCTGTGGAAGAGCTACCCCCAACAGATGATACTACTTCACCCGCTGACCCACCAGAAGTTGAACTGATGATTTCATTGCATTCCCTCACTGGCTTATATGCCCTCCAAATCCCTAAGATAACTGGCTACATTAACCATAGGAAATCCATCATCTTTGTTGACAGTGGAATCACCCATAATTTTATCTATCGTCACATTTCCTAGGAAATCAATTGTTATATCTGTGTCATCAATAATTTTAAAATCATGATTTCCAATGGCAGTTCCATGAAATGTGATGGGCGTTGTGAACAAATTGGTCAGTACCACCTGATCAAATCTCATATGTTTTTTATAGACATGGATGGTTGTGACATTGTGCTCGGTGTTGAATGGTTACACACTTTGGGCCCCATTCTCATGGAGTTTAAGGAATTAACCATGAAATTCCAATAGGAGGGACAATTGTATAAGTTCCAAGGAATCACAATAGGCTCCCCTGATATCATCAGTTCCCATTGAATGTAAAATATCCTTAGAAAACGTCATTCAGACATTATTTCTCAACTCCATTCCATTCAAGCAGTTGAGACACCCTTTGTGCATCCTGACCTCCAATCAATCATTTCCAAAAACCAAATCATTTTTTCCACTCTCTATGGACTTCCCCCTTCTCGTGGTGTTCATTATCATTCCATTCCTCTCATCCCAGGAAGTATTCCTCCCAATGTTCTCTCTTATCATCATCCATTTTCCCAAAAGAATGAAATTGATATAATTGTTCGACACAGGTGTTATTTGTCCTAGTACAAACCCCTATTCTTCTCATGTGGTCATGGTACTCAATAAAGACGACAGTTAGTGCATGTGCCCAGACTTTTTCTCCCTCAACAAACTCACAATCAAAGAAAAATTCCCCATTCCCATCATTGATGATCTATTGGATGAATTGAGTGGTGCTCAATACTTTACTAAACTTGATCTTCGTTCTGGATACCACCAGATACATAATGAAATGAGAATACATTCCCAAGACTCCATTTAGAACTCATGAGGGTCACTATGAGTTCTTGGTAATTCCATTTTTCCTATGTAATTCCCCCTCCACTTTCTAAAGTCTCATGAACCATGTCTTTGTTGGAATATTCACCAATATTTAGAGGCGGGGGTGAATCAATATTGAACACTTTTTACCATTTTCAATCACAAAATTAACTTATAAATGATTGCATTTAACATATAATGAACATATAACCATAAACAATGCATAAAATCTTACACAATACACAAGATATTTTTACGTGGAAACCCAAATGGGAGAAAACCACTGAATGATTTCCTATATGTTAGAATATTACATTCATAAAAAGAACCAATTTCCAAAATTATCCAACACGAACTAGAAGGAGGCTCCAACCCCATACTTACAGGCTCCATCCTGAAGGAAGCTACAACTCCCTAGATTCTATAGCTCCAATTGGAATGAGGCTCCAACCCACTGATTTACAGGATCCAACCTAAAGGAAGCTATGACTTCTTGTATTCTCTGTATCCAACCAGAAGGAGGTTCCAACCCCCTAGTTTATAGGCACCAACCTGAAGGAGACTTCGATCTCCTGCCTTGCACCACCCTGCCATCCTAAAATATAAATGGAGACTTAACATGTCACTGAAACTGTCACTGATAATCAACATGTCACTGTCACTATCACTGTCACTGATACATCATCATCAAAACTTGTCACTGCTACCGATACCTTATCATCAACAACCACATAAACGCATGCCAAAATTTCCAAGAATTTCCTCCAAATCATGTGCTCTAAACCACCATGATATGCATCAAACCATGTGCCAAATACATTCCTCAAGAATGTGCCAAATTTTCCAAGATATGCCTCAAACATGTTCCATAACATGCCTCAAACCAAGTGCCAACATATGTACCAAAACTTTCAAATTATGGATCAAACATGTACCAAAATATCCTCGACATACATCAAGCTATGTGCCAAAGATATGCCTCAAGCATGTACCATAACTTCCATAACATACCTCAAATATGAAAACTTGTAAGATTCACCATGAGATCAATTTTTCATTTATGATTCTGAAATTTCTATCTGAGGTACTTCTATATGTATTGTCATACCTATGAAAATTTCACAATCTGCAAAGTCCTAGAAAAAAAGTTATAGCAAAAATTCCAAGCGGACTTGCTTGAAACATATTTTAGGACCATTTAGAAACTCTGACTTCCACAGAGCATATCTCTAAATTGTTGTGAGATAATGTATGAAATATTAACCATAGATAATATGGGATATTTCTTCCATCTCCTCAAAATTTCAAGGTCTGAAACTTCTCAGAACATAAGTTATAGAGAAAATAATAAACCTTCTTGAATTTTGGCATGTTCTGGAGAGCGAACTTGTACAACATGCCACGCACTCAATATTTGATATCTAATTCTAGAATTGGCACAAAAGATACCACAGAATGTCCTCTTTCCATTGCAATTGGTCTCACATAATTCTTATCTTCTATGAAGATGTTATACGTGTTTTACATGTATCACCCGTTTGATGCTAGTTTCAGGACTAGTCAAAAACTCTATCTTCCACAGATTGTATCTCCAAAAGTAAAACAACCTAGAAACTGAAATTTTTACCACATGTACCTTGATATGTCTTCTCAAAATCCTACAAGTTTCAATATTTGAATAATTCTAGCAAAAGATTTATAGTGAAAATTCTAAGATGACCTTTAAATAACATACCTTGGAACACATAATCACAAGACTTCATCTTCCCTTGGAATTTCTCCCTTCTTCACTTCATCTTCCCTATGAAATTTTCCTTAGATATCCTTGGTTACCTCAAATAAAAATAATTTGAGTTGTTGTAACAAATGAACTTCTAAGTGCCTTATTTATACTAGATCTGGCACCCTCTTTTCAGGGCCAACTTGACCCAAATAAAATTCAATTTAACTTTTAATGATTATTCCATTGGGGCCAACTTTACCAATAATATCCTTAATATTTATTTTAATGTTAATTACAATGGGGCCTGTTAGCACTCTGTAATTTGCCCAAGGCTGTGATGGCAGTCACAGAGGCAACATCAAAACCACTTCGAGTCTGGGATCTAGCCCTCCAAGACTCAGAGAGGGATCTCTCTGTCTGATATAACTTTGTTTGAAGAGAATATTAGGCTAGCTATGAAGAACATAGGTTTGTTTATGTATTTTGAGTATGGGCAGAGAAAAGAAACCATGGGCTATGGAGTCACTGCAACGAATGATCAAAAATCCATGTTAACAGGCTAATATTTGCAGGGCAAGGTAGACAACTCACTGGATCCTTTAATTTAAATGAAATGGGCGCGATGAAATAGGTCAAGGAATCCAATTAAACACAGAGCAACTAAGAATTCCGAGTTCAATCTTCAGTGGAAAACATAAAAAACTATACCAAGCCAGAGATAGAGGGTGCATTAAAACCAATTATGTTCTTAATATTATTGGAATAATTCAGAGGAAGACATTAATTATGATAACAAAGAAACAAATTAACACAGAGGGATGCACATCACCATTCGAAAAAGTCACAAGAATCCTGCATCATAGCATTGTCTCATTGAATTGATGAAAAAACACAGATAGCTCAGCGAGTTGTTTTACAAAATTTTAAATCATGGTCCTCGACTGATCAACCCTAAAATTAAAAATAATCTCTGAATAAATAGGGGAGACCCTCCAACAAGTTTCGAGATTCGGTTTTAACCGCCTCGTCCAAAAATAGCCACAAATCCCACCAAATCTGGAACTGTCTGCCATGAAAGACAGACCGGTTTTCTGCGAAAAAGGGGTCTGAACAGACATTTGTTTCTCTTCAACGATGACATCTGGGAAAAAAATGAAGGAGGTTATTGTGGATGAGAATGTTATGGACAAAAACCTCCTTCGGTTTTTCCAAATTCATCCCCAGCTGGTTGTAACAGCTCCCGCAAAATCAAGACTATAACGGAAAAGAAAAAATCTGGAAAAAAGGGCCTCGAAGATGGCTTCGATTCTCCTTGCTCGTGGCACCTGTGAAAAAACTGAGAGAGGTTTTTTTTCTTCATCCTATTAAGGAGAAAAAATTCTCTCGGTTTCTTAAAATTCGTTTTCATTTGCCCAAAAACGGCCTCGGACGAAGACATGCTGAACAAGCGAAAATAGGCAAAAATATGAAAAAAGCGATTTTTTTCGTGATGGGTGGTATTCTGGACCCCCCCTGAGGTGGTAAGAGGTTTTTTTTTGGGGGGGGGAGGTCCGCTAGAATAGGGTGCTGACACCTGTCTGGGGGGTTGTTTTT
>JZKD02S1172304.1:129454-140633 GCA_000966675.3 Picea glauca
TTGTTTGCAACACTTTTATGTTGGATAAAGTGGTATGATATTGTCATTGATGTCAATAGAGTGTAGGTGATGAGATCAAAGCTCATGAGAAATAATGTAGCAGGTCGCACAGAATCCCGAGTCTATATAGAAGAATCCCTTGTAAAGGATCGAGGTATAGAACCTGTTAGATTAGTTTGTGATATATCTTGATCGTTAGATAGAATCAAGTGGAAGGACAAGATAAGCAGACCCCATAAGACACGAAATCTTGAAACCTTTGAAATCGTGAAGTAAACACCAACCATCAGATCTTGTGGAGAAAATTCGGGTCAGTACTCAGTCGTTGGATCAAGCAGGAGATAGAAAGATTTGGTACTTTGGATCTTCACCACAGTGGCAATTACTGGAAACAAGTAAGAATCCACGAAATCCTGAAGTCATGAAATAATGCCAATCCTCGATTAGGAAGGAGCTTCGGATGGTTTCCCAGCCATTAGATCAAGATTTTATCTAGAGTTAAGAACTAACCATTGATCTAGAATAGAAATGTTGAACCGTCTGATCACACTAAAGGAAAGAAGGTGGTCAAGTCCAGCGCTGACCACTCCAGTGAAAAGAAGTCTAAAGCATGTAAATTTACCTAAAGGTCAAAGCCTCGAAGTCGTGAACTCTCGCCGATCGTCTGATCAAGACAAGGAAATATCTATGGTGATATATCTATTCGACACTTTGGCAATGATCTAAGGATGGTATAAAATTTTCAAAACTCTCAAAGCTACGAAGTAATGAAAATTCAAAATCCTAGTCAGCAAGACCACATCAACAAGGACAAGTGGCCCAATTAGATGATGACAAGATTCAAAATACATATGGTACATAAGGTTTGTGAAAGTCACAAATCAGGGTGACACGTGGCACACCCATTATGGGTCCACGTCATCATAGGTGACTTATCACACCACGTCAGTTTGGGACTACAGCCTCCGAGGATAACTAGTTGCTCCTACCAGCAAAACTACCCGAAGCGTTGAAGGCTGAAGTCACAAATTGATGTTAGTCGTTGATCTAAGATCCATCGAAATATCTTTTGATCATTCGATCAAGTAAAGTGGAAGGATAGAGTAAGGTGTACTAAAAATTGACAGTAAGAGGTCACCACAACTATATGACTTATTCAGTAGGTAAACACTCCAGAGGGATTGAACTACCTTAGAGTTCGAGTAGCTCGGAGACTCGGAGTCATGAATAGTCGGATACCCGGAAAGCGAGAGCTATTGTTCTCCTAAGCTCACGATCCTAGCTCATCGACATGTGAAGGTTATTAAGAAGGGAAGCATTGATACGCACTCCGATGGAATTTTCTCCAGAAGAGTTGGAAGATCGCAAAGGCCGAAGTCCCAAAACGCCGAAGTCCTAAAGTGAATGAAGAACCATATACTCAACTACAGATTAAGTCCCGATCGTCAATTTGTTTGAAGCCTCTGGATAAGCCAAGATTGTCCATCCAATGGAAGATTAAATATTAATCATTTGATCTACTAGTGAATACAGTATACGCACTTCAGTGAAATGTACTACGGGAGGATTGAATGACTGCAAAGGCCAAAATTCCCGAAGGAAGAAGTATCGAAGGAAATGACATCCATCCATCTCATGATTGAATCCCAACAATTGGATAAGGATAAGAAAATTGTGAGAAATAATTATGTTAAATTAATGATTGGACCATTGATCTGAAACCGTGATCAACGATGAGGATTAAAATCCATGACTATAAATTGCTCTAGTTGTAACACTCCTAAAGATATCACTCTGGTGATAACAAGAATTTGGTGAAAAGAAGAAAAGTTTTGTAGCTCCGAAGCCTGGAGAACACGGTCCCAACTTTGGACATATGGGGGGCAAAAGAAAAATAAAGGGGATTCACAAGCTAGCACCTGTCCATTCTAGGTATAGGAAAATGCACCAGATAGTGAAGTAATAGCCTAATTCATATTTGCTGGAGAACTGGGGACGCAACATAAGCATGTGAATGATATAAGGATTTGATCCATACCTGTGATCAACCCATGAGGATGAATCTATATTATTATTCTAATTAAACTGAGAAACTTACACAATAAATTAAATGAATAGACGGAGAAGATTATTTATGCTAAAATTAAATGAAGAGGTGCAATGGTTCAAACAAAGAGACACAATGTTTCAAATTCACACCAGTTGGAAGACTATATAAACAAGAAAGAATGGTGAGAAGAAAGAGTCTCTGAAGTCCAGATTAGAATATAAAAAGCAAAAGCAGATTCCAAGAAGAAAAACTAATGATACTTATGCAGTGAGGGTGGAAATGAGGAGCAAGGAAGGATTCATATCCTTTACTAAGTAAATTTTAAAAAACAAGGGAGTTGGTTCTTCCTAGGGTTGGTGCCCTAAAAAACAAGGGAGTTGGTGCTTCCTAGGGTTGGTGCCCTAAAGACAAGGGAGTTGGTTTTTCCTAGGGTTGGTGCCCTAAAACAAGGGATTTGGTGTTTCCTAGGGTTGGTGCCCTAAAGAGGGGATTTGTATCTCCAAGAGTTGGTGCTCTAAAGAGGATTGGTGTCCTTCACAATCTCAGACTACTCTTTATAAAGGCTTGTAATTCTTGTTAATTGTATTTATATAATTGATTTTAAATACAATTTCATTAATGATCTATTGTGATGATTAATAAAATAACAAAGTAATTACTTATATGTTTTAAAAATGTAATACTGATTCACCCCCCCTCTCAGTATTCCAACAATTGGTATCAAAGAAAGTACCTTTAGCACATTCTAATAATTGGAAGGTAGATCCTGAAAGAAATGTATTAGCAAGAGGGAATGTCTTCCAACAAAACACCATTTTTTAATGGAGGTGGTTATGCTCTCTGGAAATTAAGAATGAAAAGATACCTATTGGCTCTTGGTTTTGATGTTTGGAAATCTAGTGTAGATGGTTACACTGCACCAGCTACTCCACCGATAGATATTGTAGGAAAGAAGATTTGAAATGACAACTCAAAAGAAGTCAATTACATTCTAGGAGGATTAACAAATCCTATATTTGTGAAGGTAATGCATTGTAAGTCAGCTAAGGATATCTGGGACAAACTGGAGGTTGTATATGAAGGAGATAGCAAAGTCAAGGAAGCCAAAATAGAAACCTACAAAGATCAGTTTGAAATTTTGAAGATGAAAGAAGAAGAGAACATTGTTGAATACCTTCATAGGGCATATGAGGTAGTTAACTCAATCAGAGCAGTAGGAGAAGAACTTACCGATAAACCTATTGTACAAAATATCTTAAGGTCATTACCTATGAGATATGATGCCAATATTTCCACAATTGAAGATAGACCGAAACTTGACAAACTCATAGTAGATCAAATCCATTGAATTCTTATAGCATATGAGATGAGAACAGGGAACGAAAGACCATAAAAAGGAGAAACAGCCTTTAAGGCATCTAAAAAAAAGATGAAGCAGGAGAAAAATACCAATGAAGAGTTATCAATAAAGGGACTGGGAAATACAAAGGAAATATTCCTTTAATATGTTTCAACTGTGGAAATATTGGACACTTTGCCAATAAATTCCCCTATCCTAAGCAGGAGGAAACTGATGATGAAAGAACCTTCAAAGATCATAAGAAAACTTTCTTTACCCAAGAAGACAGTAGCTCATCTGAAGAAAGTGAAGAAGAGGAGCCAGAGTTTCTATTTATAGAAATTAAAACTGAAGATGGTAATCATTCAAAAGATGAAGAAAAAGTGAACCTCGAGGAAGAATTCACCCGTGCAATTGAAGAACTAAGAAAATCTAAAAAGAAAAACAAGTTACTAAGGGAACAACTTCTAGAGATTGAAGAAGCTACTAAATCAAGAGAAAAGGAGGTTTCCAAAACCATTAGTGAGTTAGAACAATTGATTATTAAGTTAAAAACTCAACTGCAAGAAACCAAAAGAAAAGAAGAAATTTTGAATAAAGAACTCAATGAAAAACAACAAATATGTAAGATATTGGAGGATGAAATAGTTCAACTAAAATGGAAACTAGAAAAATAAGATATTTAGTCTAAGTTTGAAAACAACTCAAAAATCCTGAACAACATTCTTATCATTCAGAGATCATCAAATGATAAGACAGGACTAGGATATGATCCCTCTACAGAACAGGAGAATGAAGAACAATACCATTGAAAATTATCCCAAATAAACAGAAATATGCATTTCCTACTAAAGAAAAAGATGACGAGAAGAATAAAATCATCAGAAGGAAACCCTCTAATATAAATCAATATATCTTCCTTGGTTATTGTGATTACTCCAAAATTTTTGGACATAATGCAATACACTGTACAGCTTATAGGAAGTACAATCCAAGAAATGTTTAAAGATATGAAAATAATGCAGAACGAAGAAATTATAACTCCTTCTCTCCCTTACAAGACTACAATGTTGAATGTTACAAATGAAACAACTATGGTCATGAAGCTAGTGAATGTAAATTGTCAAAATATGACAAAATGATAAATATTCCCAACAATCAAAAAGTATGGAAGAAAAAATAACTAAATAAAACATAATGCAATGTAGACCTATATGCGAGAAACCAAGGATGTTGGTGGTATATAGACAGTGGATGTTCCAAACACATGACTGGATATCAAAGAAAATTTCTCAAGTAAAAAAATAAAGGAAAAAGAAAAATAACCTTGGAGATAATATGTCAGCCAAAATACTGGGAAAAGGAGCTATCACTTTAGGGAATAACAAGACCAAAGTAGAAGATGTACTTTTGGTAGAAAATCTCAAGACTAATATGCTAAGTGTAATTCAGACTTGTGATCAGGGTCACATACTTACCTTTGATTCTCAGAAATGTGAGATCAGAAAAAAGGAGTTTCTCTCAACAATTTAAATGAAGCAAAGCATAAGGGTAGAAATTTTTCGTCAACAAACTCACTGCTTTCTCCATGTTCATTGTCATAACTGTGGAACTGTTGACTTATAACACTATGAAAATTATCGTTCAGTAATTGGAATGAAGAAAATCACAAGGGTAGAGTATTTCCTTCACCTGATTCGGTACTTTCCTCATTTTCTTCACCGTTGTCATAACTTAAATATGGAGGTTGGTTGTTTTCTCGGGACTGCTGAAAATCATCATATCCTAACAGAGAAAATGTAGTTGCTTGTTTTAAAAATTCAACCTTAAAATCAACAATATAATCATGATCATAATCATCATACTTGGGAAATTCAAATACATCTGTAATTTCATCAAACACAAAAATTGGGACAACAACTTGCTCCTCAACAGGATGATCTGCAAATTCATTTTCATGACACTCAACAAGTGAATATATAAAACAATCAACTTCCTCCTTATCATGAAAAATATCAAGAGATGAATCAGCACCATCTTTTTGTTCATTCTCAGCCTCATGTTCATACACTTCACCATCTAATTCTTCATCCCCAATTTGTGTAGATCACTTACCAAAAGCTTGTAAATTGTCTTCAACCTCTTGAGCATCATTGAACATCTGCAGCAAGGTAGCACGCCTCCTCTCCATCAGAAGAAAAACCAAATCTGGATGAAAATTTGTTGCATAATTAAGCATGTTAGCAGCTTTAGGAGATTTAAATTCTTTAGGTATGGTGTAACAATAACTAGAAAACTTCTTGTTGAAAATAGAGATAGTGTATTCCTTATGTATTTTCATTGCGTGAAACTATGCAACATACTGGTCCCAAGACTTTATTTCAGCCCAGAACTTCATAAAATCACCCTTCAATTCATCCCATGAGCTGATTGATTCAGGTTGCAAATGCCTAAACCATTATTTGATGTATCCTTGAAATGATTGAGAAAAGGCTCTCAAACAAACATCAACATGTTCAACTTCGAAAATGTCAAGAAAATGCTCAAAACCCTGGATGTGCTTTTCAACTGAAATCTTTTCAAGTCATCCATCAAACATAGGTAGGTATTTATAGTGTTTCGAAGGAAAATCATGAAGAATAAGAGGCAATTTAATAGGTCCGTATCTTTCTTCTGTCTTGGTAGATATAGGATTTGGCATAGGAGGAAATACATTAGATACATCATCCTTGATCTCAGGGAGCTTACAAAATTGGTCATTTACATCCTATGATTCGAATGAAGGTTTTTGGTCAAGCTCAAAAGTGCAAGGAGAAGGATATGTAGCTTTTAAAGAAAGATATTTAGGTGCAGATTTATGATTCTTATCAGATTGAATATGGTCATCATTAGGATCTTGTTCAAGATCATTTATACATGAAGAAGATATATCTACAGTATTAAATAAAGGATATACAAATGCATATTTTTGGTCTTCATTTGAATGCAGCAAATAGTGGAAAATCCTTTTGATAATCTCGAGAAAGGGAAACAAATAATTAACAATAAAGAATATTATATCTTGGAGAAAACTCAAGCTTGAGTACCTGACTTTCCCGTACTGTTCTTCCATCTTTATGTTGGCAAGGCTTTTCCTCCAATGGAGTCTCTAAATTTGGTTGCAACATTCATTGGAGTCGCCAAGTGAATGGTTTACAACCTCCTTGTGTTTGACTATTGTTCACCATCAGTACTTAGATCTGAACTTTGTCATTTATCCCAGGGAATATTTCACCTTCGCTCCCCGGAAACGGCACCAAAATGTTACCACTCTGTAATTCTCCCTCCCGTGGGAGAAAAACCACAGAGGTAACCTACAAACCACTTACAGGTTGGAAGCTATCCCTTCCAACCCAGAGAGGGATCTCTCTTTATAGCTCAATAAATAATGATAGGATATCTAATCGGTACAATGGCTAGATCATTAATGAGGATACGGTCAAAAATGGGGTTTGGTTGGGAAAGAGGAAAAGGACCATTAGGCATGGAGTTAGTTTCAGATATATCAATCACATAACCTCCAAGACTGGTTAATAAGAACATGTGCGCTCAAAGGCAAGATATATGGAATCAAGCTAGACATTTGAATTATTGTAGTATTGGTGATGGAATAAGAAAGGCAATCTGATTAGAGCAGAGAATTTAGCCAAGAATGAATTTTGCAACCATTTTCAGAGTGAGAATGAAAGTCAAATGAATGTAAATATATAGAGAACCATTTGATGAATTCCATACCCATTCAAAATAGAAGAACAACATAACATAAATGCTTCAATGTCAATGAAACTGAGCATTATTGAAAATGAATTCTACATTCACATATTCTCCATTCAAAAATGAGGAAAATATTTAATGAATGAGACTGAGTAAGAATGAAATACACTGGGAGACAAATTGCAAGGCACCGTAACATGAATATTTGAGGAAATGCTCCAGTACTTCTGCTTGGATGGATTTATTGACAACAAATATGATACAAAGGCCCTTGAATTCCTTAGGACTGAACCCCTTCTTGATATTGAAAAGATGTATTTATAGAGATCATACATTCGAGAAATTCTAGATAATTATTACATAATGAAAATAGAAAATAGATAATGATCATAACAGTTTTAAAAGTTGTGTCCAAAAGATGATGTCATATGGTAGTCTCTGCTTGGTGGTCCTGAAAATGCTCCATTGAATGTGCTTTATACTACCACTTGTAGCTATCATTTGGGAAATTGATTCTACTCTTCTGTCCATCGGTCCTTTGATGCTCGAACGTTCAACTACCCTTGTTGCCAAGTGTCTTTGAAATAAGTTTTTGTCTTCTCATTCAACGCCTAAAAATGGGATGCTCTACCACATGATCTAGATATTTTCCAAGTGTTTTACCAACTATTTCATCAAAAGCTAAAATGGTGCTTTGACCTTATCCTTTGAATGCTTAAATATCTGCTCGAAATATAAGATATGGAGCTAATTTTTTGGGCCTAAAAATATGGAAGAGACAATATTGAATCCTCCAATAGAATGAAATTACTTTTTGAATCACCAAAATCCTCTTTTTGCCTCTTTGTCTTTAAGTACCCTTCCACTTGGAAACAACTTCTGTCAGCAGTGTCTTTGAAATATTCGAATTGATATCTAGACATGTTGATTTTGCTTCCCTGTCACAGTTGCGCAGCAAGTTCATTGCGCAACAATAACCTACAGGAAATGTGCAACAGGTTGCACAACGAACCCTTTTTAACACTTTGTCTGATAGATGATGAGTGACTGATGTTGCATTTAACCTTCATGGTGGTGTTTAGGTTCCCTATAACCCCTTCAACCTCCTCCAAAATGTCATTTTTCTCTCAAAACTTTAAAACCCTACTCTAAATGGTGATCACTTCTCTTTTTCATAAATCGAAGATCAAATCTATGGCCATCTTCCCTGATAATGTATTTGGCACCAGTTTTCCCTGGAAGAAGATGAGGTCAGTATTCCACAAGTTGCTTTAATCTGTCCATGTTAATGTTATATATGAAGTCACAATTTTTGGATATGTCAAGTTCTTCTATTTACTAAAACACCCCTACATCATCATCCAGACTTAAATCATTGTCCAACTTCCCTATAAAATAAGTAACAAAATACCAATAGCAGATGCTCCTAAAGGGAGAAGCAATTACCGCTTTGTTTTGTGTTCCTTCTTATCCAAAGTTTCTCTCTTAAAGTTTCTTTATCTTTCTCAAGGAGTGTTTCTTTGGACTCGTCGTTTAATTCATTTGGAGCTTCTTTCGATTTCACTGTTGAAGCATCCTTTTCAAGGGAAAAAGAAAGGCTTACAATAATAGGAATATACTTGCTTGTATAGGTTGGATCGAAAATATTTTGACTTTGTCCACTCCATCCCTTGTGAGCATTGCTTCCACTAATGAAACCAATATTTCTACCAATGAAAACATTCCAGCAGATATTACGAGAATTATTTACACTTTAAACATCTTAGCCAACACAGTATGCTTTATATCGTTCCCCAACACCACAACCTAAATTATGATAAACACTAGAAATGATGCAAAATGCTCAGATGTCATGCCAGCTAGAATGCGATGTGACTGGAACCTCTTCCATTAAAGTCACACCTAAAACCTTGTTTCGTGAGCCCATGGAACATTTGACAAACGCTGTCGCACTTATTTGAGCTCGGTGTTGTCGATGCTTGGGATCGAGCTTAGTGTTTGGACACCTGTTTCGTTCCATTTGGGTGCACTTCAATATGGGCGATGAAGATCTGTGGATTACATTACACCTGATCGCCTTCTATGCTTGTATCTGCAGACAACAGCTGGGGATCTCAACACTTGTTTAACTACCCTTTAACACCACGAAGACGCTCCTTTGTCAATTGAATAACTGGGCACTTGGGTTCATTAAAAAGTGTTGCGCATTTTTTATTTGTTCTGTGGGATATATCCCACATGCAGCGAGAACAATAAAAAATAGCACCTATATAATGGTAAAAGACAATTTTATACAAAGTCCCTAGAATGTTAGCCTCTTGTGGGATTCTCTCTTGTGACTAGGCTAGGCGCATGGGCTCGAGTGTTGGCTTGTAGACTAGGCCTTCGGGCCCAATAGTTTTGCAAAATGAAACAATAATCCGGAGAGCCAATTTTGGCTATAAAGCCAAAAATTTTATTTTCCCAAAAGTCCATTTTTGTCATAGAGCCATCAGCTAGCTAGCTAGCATGTAATTTATACAAAATCACTGAAACCCTTAGGGATACGAAACTTGAAGGTGCTAAAAAAGTGGCATGTCACTACAAAATTATTGAATTAGCACAAATTATACAGTGCTAACAATATTGATGAATAATATGCACTACACACTAATCTAGTTTCGTGTGTCTAATGGTGGTATCAGAATGCCTTAGTCCTTAGGGATTGATTCGCTATGGTAGTTTTCCATAGCATCTGGGTGTGTCTAGAAAAGGAATCATTCCTTTCGACGTTTTCATTCCATTATGTAGAAATGCTTTTGCTTTCCATTTTTCGCCCTTGCTAATATGTCCCTTTGTCTTCCTGTCAATCTGTCCTGAGTGCACATTCTCTAACCTTTGTCTACCGACTTCCATCATTTTCTTACAAATATATATAGTACTTAGAAATGTCTCTAAGATCTCATGAATCTCTGAATTTTCTTCCTCTTCGCACATCCTCTCTCAGTGAGTGTGTATCGCTCACTGAAAACCCTAGCACGACTCTCTCGTAAACCCTAATCTCTGGTGTCTTCAAGCAGCTATCCCATAAACCCTAATTTTTTGGTGCCACCATAGTCTCCCTCAACCTATCAACCTATTCCATCTCCCGTGGAATCGCTTGGATGCCTTATCTTGATTTCTGAATGAACAGAGAAGAAATTCAATTGTTTTTTATATAATCGTTGTTTCCAAAACTAATTGGAAGTTTTATTTTTCCAGATACTATGCTACCGCCACTGCACTTCCGAACTACGATGTCAAATCCTCCAAATTCTTCCCTGAAATTTGCAATATGTTGATTAAACGATAGGTGCCTAATAAGGTTTTGTCCCATCTCGTCTAAAATGTTTGTGACTGCTAAAGTATTTCACTCCATTTAGGATTGTTGAACCCCTTGTAGATGGGTCAAGGTATGTAGGAATGAGAGGTAGCCCCAACAATTGTCCCAAAAAATCAAGGGTCATATTTTCATTGCAAACCCTACTTAGGTTAGACTGCGAGCTGGTGGTGGTTGAAGGATCTACGTGAAATCACTTAAGGTCTATAAAAATGTGGACTATTGAATAGTGAGATCTTTGTAAAAACTACACAATCTAATGGAAAGAAATACCAACTTTTCAAGGTTTATGCATGAGCGTTGCATTTGGTAATGCATCCTCGGTGTTTTGTCCTAGTAGTCATTTTTTACATAATCTTTGATAGTCTCCTTCCATATGATAGCATTGCTCCATTTTTTCTTTTGTATATCCATTTGTGTGGATTTCTTTTGGTTGTTGTATGCATTGGCACAAGCCCAAAATTGTTGGGTTTCCTTTTTCACTTTATTCCAATGACATTGTGCAACAACAATGGAGGTGGGAATAGCATGTGGCTTAGTTGCAGCCCTAGAACATATATTTGTCACACCTTAACTTGCTGAGCATTCTCAAGATCATTGGGCAAACAAAACCATTAGAGTATCTTTTCACACAATGGTTCATGTCACAATCATTAAAGTTTTTAAAACAATACTTTTC
>JZKD02S1172304.1:157560-181823 GCA_000966675.3 Picea glauca
TATCATTGGAGTAGTCTCTTCTAGATCTATATCTTGTGATGGTTCCATTTATTGATCTTTTTCCTCTTCACAATCTATGTAGAATAATTTCTTCTTGTTGCATTTATGCCCCTTATTGTATTTGCTATCACAATTGAAACATAGTCCATTTTCTCTTCTTTCACCCATTTGCTAAGGTGTCAACCTTATCAATTGAGTGAGGTTAGGAGAGGGAACATGGTGCTCTCTATAGTTGCTAGTGGCCACCCTTCTAGTCGCCATATTTTTTCCCCACTTTCCTTCCCATACTGAAATATTTCTCTAGGGATTTAGGTTAGAAGAGACACAACTGATAATGTTAAATGTTCTCCTTTAAAGTGTCCATAAAGATATCTAACAAATTACCCTCGGACTGAGCTTTTGGAATCGTTGAATGTGCTTTGTGATTGGACCATTTAACCGAAGATTTATCAATTGGATAAAAAGAAGGTATTGCTCTTAATATCCCCATAATGAGCTATTTGTTGGTTGTGGAGCCTGATTATCTTCCTAATTTATATGCAAGTCAAAGAAACTGCAGGATACACAATTCTCACCCCCCCCCAACCTTGAGGGGGACGGTTTTTTTTTAAATGCCTTATAAAATATTTCAATTCCGTAGTCAATCTGGACTGTTCATTATAATGTCACAGATCTGACAGTAGAAGTTATGTTGGGTTTTTATTCCCTAGAAGGCAACCCTCTTTTCATGGGGGAATTGTATTGTGGTTGTGTATGTGAGTGAATATTGTATTTTGAGAGAGGAGATTGTGAGAGAAAGAAGATGAAGTTACAAAAGGTATGATGTAGTTTGTATCCCTTCATTATGTTGGATAATAAAAAGGAAGGACCTGGAAATTTCTTTGGTGGACGTAGCCCACACTGGGTGAACCACGTATATCTATGTCTCTATTTTATTGTGTATCTTCTATGTTTTATTTATTTATTTTTATTTTTTTATTTCTTTGCGATTCTGTTTTTCTAACACTATCAATTCATCGATAAAAATGGACCAAGAGATAATGTAATCCTTTTTTGTTTCACAAATCCATTGATACCAAAAAAAATTATCATTTTCTAAATATAAGGATACAATAGTTACCTATTGTAAGCTTGGAACTTGGTGTAGATCAAAGAATTGCTCCATATGGAATATCCATGTTATAGGATCTTTACCATCAAAATTCCTCATATTGATATTTGGAATAAAGTAGTTCCATGGTGTCGAATTTAATCCCTGATGATGTGGACCTTGGATTAATGAATGATCATGATTATGAGATTCAATATTTGTGTTCTCTAAATGTGAAAAAATACTCCCCATATGTGATTGAGTCTCAACACCATTGTTCTCCTCATTTTCCTAATTTCCTTGGATCTCCATATCCCTTTTAGGGATCCTCTATATTAGAATGGTTTCTAATTACTTCATGGATTTTTGTATTTCTTCCTTATTTCCATCCATCTTCTTTTTCAAAATAATCCATTTCCTTTTTAAGGTATTCCCGAGAGTGTGAAAAAATCACGTGTTTCAACATACTACCACTCATTTCATCAACTTGGCTCTTTAATTGGGTTAGCCTTTATTCCAAGTCTTCACTTTATTTTGATGTCAATTTGAGTTTTTATGAGGATTACTAGTATTATTTATTGTAGAACCCTTTTCCATATGAGAAAATAATAATGCTCCTCTTTTTCCTCTTTATCACAAATCGTGGTTTCCTTGAAGAGTGAGCTCACTGGAAAAGGTTACAGGGTCCTAAGGAAAAGGGAGTGTAAGGTGATATAGCTATTTGATATACATGTGGGGTCCACCAGTAGTACTTGGACCAATATCTCAGGGTGCCAATGATCTGTAAACTGCCATAGATATTTCACTGGAACAGTTTGTCATGATATATCTAATAAAATACATAAATATTTACTATTAAGGTTATTTTTCCTTTAGATCTCCAAAATATTTAGTTACTAATTTTATGCTTATGCATGAAATTGATAAAATGTGGAAAATATAGAAAATTAAAATACAATAACACCATCCACAAATAAACACAAGATATGACCTGGAAACCCAATACGAGAGAAAACCCAGCTAGAAGGTAAGGCTGCTATGCTCTCTTTTCTTTGGTATATAAATGATGCAAGTACAAAGAAATAAGCACTCTCTGTGGAGTTTCCTTTGAACTGTGGCCTATATGGATGATACATAATCTCTCCTCCTCTGTTATGCTCACAAAATACCACTTTCAAATGTTTGTCTCAGTTATGGAACAATATACAATGCAAAAGAATGGAACCCCTTCTCCTCCTAGTGTCCTGGTATTTAACATAGCCTCGTAACCATCTAGGGATAGGTTTTTGACTTCCCTAACCTTCAATTGTGGTAGGGTTTTGAACCTTCTAGTATATTATTGAAATTCCTCACATGGATAGGCCCACATGCATGAGTAATGTGGGTTGTGTTGAATTTTTATGCTTGATCAACTTATTAACATTCTATTCAATTTTACAATAACATAAGCATAATTAAGCATAAATCCTAACCATAAATTGCATCATACAAATATCCAAGATCACAAGAAGATAACCATGCACAAGATACACAAGAGATATCCTGGGAAACCCTTCACAAGGGAGAAAAACCTAGCTACAAGCTTTCACTAGATAATAGATTGTCCAAGAGAAAATCTCATCACCAAGAAGAAGTAGACTAGAATCTCAAGAGGCTAGCGCTACAAAAGAGAGAAGAATAGTCAAAGTGTGTGTTAATCAAGTGAGAGAACTTAACTCAAGTGTTATGAAAAAATGAGAGATAGTTCTCTCTATGTATACAAGTCCAATGTGAACTTATCCTTTCCAAAATGTGTCTCTTGATCCATGTCGACTTTAGATGATTAGGTCTTCTACACAAGACATTTGGATTCTTCTTGTCTCAGGGAATCATAGTGAAAGGATGCATCATTATGTCACACATGGTTGCACCTAGTGTGGATGTCCTCATCTCTTTTAGGGGCTACGACCCACTAGAACAAGTCATCATCATCGTCAGGGGTTGTTCCCTCATGACGTGTCCACTTGGTCAACTCCCAAGTGACATGTCCACATGGTTTTCTCCCATGGGACATTGGGTGCCACCCCAGGATAGCTTTCCACTCCTCTGACAAGTTTCATGCTCAACTCAGTCTCATAGGAGAGTTCTCCAATTCAACCCAGATCGATATGGGGAGAAGATAAGGGGCATCCCCATGTATCAAACCAGCCCATCCACCTGGGGACAAGACCTATCTCAAGTCAACCCAACCCATCACAATTGAGGAGAAGACCCATCTTAGGTCAAGCCAACTCATTCCATCGGGGAGAAGATATGGAGAAGGCACAAGTCGACCCATCCCACTCCTCTAGGGAGACATGTTGATATTATGGTAGCTGCAGGAGGTATTTACCTCCACATGTAAACCTGATGAGAATAGAATATTCTGGGAAGTAATAAGAAACCCTAATGAGTTGGCTAATAACTATAGAAGACATGCTGGCTCAAGAAGATAACTTGTATTAGGTTATTAGCCTCTAAGAGAAGAAGTTGTCTAGAAGAAATAATATATATTGAACAAACATATACCTAGAATGAGAAGTCGACCCAGGCAGTTAGCCAGAATTACTATAAATACAGGAGGCCAATCTTCATTCTGGCAGGTAGTCTCAGAATTGCAGAGCAACACTTGTGCGCACTGCAGTGCCCAGTTTTGTGAGCAGGTTTGGAGGAGAGCTATCATTGCAGCTGTTGCGGCTAGCAGATCACGTTTGTCTTAGACTATATCTTGGCTAGGGTTTGGACTATTTGATCAACTCTTGTTCAGTGCGCTATCCTTGGGGAAAGGTGTGCTACCCTTTGTTTGGCTATCTAGCCTAGGGTTTGCTTCTAGAATGATTCTCTGTCAAGGTTAAGGTGCTCGGAGGGTGGCTTCGGCCTATGGTTGGGTGAAAATAGTAATATTGTCAATGGTAAAACGAGCACATCCATTATATTCTAACAGGTTATGGGCCCACACCTCCTTCATTCAGTCTAACCGCTGGAAGGAAACATATCCATAAGGATATTAAGCTCGTTTAAGAACTTCCGCTAGGGTTTCTAGCATGAGTAGTCACCAAAATCACCATCGCAAAGGTTACTAGAAGGTGCAGTTGCAGAAACCCTAATCCTCTCATTGAGGCACCTTAAGTGAAGGGATTGACCTAATTTCTAGATATATCAGTGCACCCTAGCCTAGCACATCTCCTAGTACTCTCAGCAAGCCAAGATGTCAAGTTTGAGTTTTTGGTCAAATCTAGGGTTGACCAAGTCAAAGCAGCCATGACTTACTCTATGAAGTCAGAAAACAAGCTAGATGGAGCTTCTAACTTCAGAGCATGGAAGACAAGGATTGACATCATCCTTGCTAAGAATAAAGTGTTGGATATCGTGAAAGGAAATATCATGGAACCAGAGTTTGAAGAAGGAAAAGAGAAGGAACTGCAGAACGTTGCAGTAATGGAGAAGTTCAAAGCTGGTGACATCAATGCCATGAGTATCATAGTGGACTCTATAAAATACCACTTGATACCCTACATCTCCCATCTTGACTCATCAAAGAAGATTTACGATGCCCTAACAAACCTCTTCTCAGTCAGAAACATTGGACAAATAATGAGTCTGAAGAATGAACTCTGTGACATGAAGATGAATGATGATGACAACATAACATCATACTTTGTGAGAATCTCTTAGTTAAGATATCAACTACAAGCTATTGAAGAAATCATTTCAGATAAGGAATTAGTAAACATAGTACTCAATGGTCTTCCCAAGACATGGGATGCATTTTCTGCGAGCATGAACACAAGGAAGGAGTATCCTACATTTGAAGAACTTTGGACTTGTTGTGCTCAAGAAGAATCCAGGATCAGTGCAGAACAGAAACCCCCAAAAAAGTACGATGATCAAGCCTTCACAGCAAGATTCAAGAATTTCAGGAACAAAAGGAAGTTTGGTTCAAGGAGGAAGACAAATCAAGAGAAAGATATTTTAGAAATACAATGTTTCAATTATCGAAAGTATGGTCACTACAAGAATCATTGTCTCGAGCTAAAGAAAAGGAAGGGGACACACGAAGCATTAGTTGCTGAAGAAAAGGAACCTACCAAGAAGACCAAGCAAGATAAAATAGACTTCTTCTTCTAAAGACAAGGTAACAATACTCTTCTTATTTCTTGCACATATCTTGTTTGCATAGTCTCTGTACATATCTTGCATATCTATCTCTTAGAAGATAATATGTTCCAAGAAGAACTATACCTATGGAAGAATAACAAGATAAGGATTTCTATCATTATACAAGTTAGATAATACACATGAAAGAATTAAATACATCAAACAAATCATGTGGAATCTATTGCAAGATAAGCCGAAATCATAATCAATCATGAAGAGACTTAGAAGAAGCAAAGATAGAAAAATTCAACAATCAAGAGGAAATTGGAGAAAGACTTATGACGTTTTGCAGAAGACAATAAGATGGAAGAGTGGACTCCGTTAGATGGAGGGAGCCGATTATATATTGCAGCGGACAATAAGGATGCAGACAGAAGCGTGGACTTTGTTAGATGGAGGGAGCCAATTATATGCACTCATACATGAAGCAAGGATTAGGAGGGAGCTAATCCTATGATCCATTGAAGATGATGAAGTATATATCCATGGTATCAAACATGAAAGGAAGTACGTGTTCAGTTCGACCATAGAAGAAGACTTTTTCGAAGAAAATCCTTAAAGTATCCCTGGTTGTCCATCCACATCCGTGATCCTACGATGAAAGGAAGAAATGGAATCTTTAGGGCATGGAATCTATAAGAAACTCCATAGACCCAAGAGCTATGTAATGTCGCCCACCTCTCGAGGAAGAGGTTTTGAAGACTCAGTGGTCTAGGTGTCCTCGCTAGACCATAGTCTCATACTGAGGAGAAAAGTCAACTAAACTAAGGTTATATTCTTAAGTTGACTTGATAAAAAGGTAAAAAAGGAGATAAAAGATAACTCAACTGAGAAATAGAAGAGCTGGAGTTGGATTTAGGGTTAACTCTAGGAGTTAAGTTAACTCAACTAGAAAATAGAAGGAAAAGTATAAAGAGAAGGCAAGGACACACTTCTTGGGTACTCTGGATTTGGTATTTGCTTGTTATTGCTCTTGAGCATACAGTTTGGGGGTTTTGCTGTACAAACCCTTGTGAGCAACTCAGTGGTGAAAGATCCACTCACTTGTTCTGCAACTTGGTCTCAGGGATGAAATACTCCACCCACACCATTCTACACTCAACACACTTCCATCTATCGCTTCAGAAAATCTACAGGGCCGTACTATTCATGAGTTTCCAGCAAGGGCACATCAAGATCTAAAGAAGGGTTCGATCCAGCTGATCAGGAGAGCCCTTCGTCATTTCGACACTTGGGTTTTATTTGCAGGGTCTCAACCATCATTTTGAGGGATTTTCCGAAGAGTTATCACCATCGGTTATTTAGCTTCAGATTGGGACGGCTTGGAGGCAAGAGGACGTCCTGTGATTCAGTATTTTCCAGATCTAGGGAGATCCACTTGGAATCTGGGTTTGAAACTTCTCATACGGGTTTCCCATAGCATGATATACATTCATGGAGATTTTCGGAGCATTTGGAGGTCTCCTTCATCAGGGCCGAGTTATCTAGGGTTTCAAGCATCCAGGAGGGCACAACTTCTTTGAGGATTCATTGGTTTGGAGGGATTTTCCTTAGCCTTTCGGCTTGAGACTTCAGGAGGGGGTCACTGGCACCCAGATCTATCATTTGGCAGAGTTTGGACTCATTTGGAGTCTTCCTACAACTGGGCCGAATTATTGAGGGTTTCAGCTATCTGCTAGAGCGTGGCATCTTCCAGACTGAGGAGCTTGGGATTCATATGGCTTGGGTCTACTTGTATTAGTCTTCATCTCTCATCCAGCCTTTGGAGGCTTCTTTTGTATTGACATGAGCATTTTGTAGTAGCTCATATTTCTTATCTATTGGGCCATCTGAGGATTATTGTAGATTTGCTCTCTATTGTATCTGATTCCTGCTTCTTATAATAAAAGGTCATATCTATGCTTGTGTTTTCTATATCTTGAGTATATTGTGATCTTCATGTGTTGGATAAATCTTGTATAAACACCACTTAATAACTAAACAACTTCAATAATCACCTGCACATCAAACACAACAGTGGTAGTTAGTGGTTTCAAGCAAAAAAATTAGGCTTGGGATCATTACAGTGGTATCAGAGCTCTGATCCTCCAAACCTGTGGAGGGATCGACGCATGCAGAGGTACAATGGAATCTTCATGGGAAAAAGGAGGAAACCAACCAGTGAAATAAAAGCCTAAATGGAAGGTTCAGGGGATGAACATGAACCCCAGGGCTTGGCCTACTTGGCAGCTGAATTCAATAAGTTCCATCAAACCTTAAACCTCATAGAAGGCAACTTGGTCCACCATCTACATGAGAACCAGGAAACAAATCGAAGGGGGCAGGCTGAAATCACTGAAACCTTGAAGAAGGTAGATGGAAACTTGAAGAAGATTGATGAGAACCAGTCCCGGATAACGGATCTCTTGATGCAGATGACTCATCAGGGGAAGGACCCTGGGACGTATGGAAACATGGTAGCTAGTGGATCTGGTGGATCTCATGGGGAGATCATATATAATCTGGAGAGAACTCCTAGGTCTGAAGGAAGCCATGGAGGAGGCACATCCTATGGGAAGATGGGTAGTAGGGCTAACCCAAGGCCATACCTACCCACGTTCACTGATGAACAAAGGCAGCAGGAAGAGGTGGATGAATTCATTGAGCAGACGGCATAATGTAATAAGGAGTACTATGGGTTGGATATGTTGATTCAAAATCATATGTCCTTGGATCAATATTGCCAACTCAAGTTCAAAAATAAGCCTAGGATGAAGCACATGAACAACTTTGAGTTTGAACGAAGAGTAGGAAAGATAGAGATCCCTTACTTTGATGGTACGACCAAGATGACAACACAGGCATGGGTGCAGAAGCTGGATACCTATCTGCAACTCAACCCCATGAGAGAGACGGAAGCCATCAAGTTTGCCACCATGTACTTGGATGGCAAGGCTCATGATTGGTGGTATCATGGACTCACCACTCTTGGCCACAATCAGATAGTGTCTTACACAAAGTTCGCTTAGAGGCTCATTGACAGGTTTGATCAAGAAGATCCTGAGCTACATTTCCGGGAGCTCACACAACTCAAGCAAACTGGTACGGTTGAAGCATATATTAATGAATTTCAAAGGTTGGTAGTGATGGTGTAGGACATGTCTTTGACTAGGCTCATGATGCTCTTCACAAAGGGGTTGATTGTACCATTGAAGGGTTGGGTCAAGGCTTTCAAGCCTACCAACCTACAGGAGGCTATATGGAAGACAAGGGATCTAGGACCAATAGCTAAGCCTAAATTTATACCTAGACCACCTCTTAACAATGGAGGAAGATACCAAGGACCTCCAATGAACCAGGGAGGATGTGACCCAAGGGGTTTTGACAGGGGTTGTGACAGAGTAGAGGAGAATACCAGGAGGGAGTTAAGAAGGAAGAAACTTTGATTCACTTGCAAAGAACCGTGGAATCAAGACAAATGCATGGGTCGTGGTCAAGTGCACTACATTGAGGTCACTTCAGACAACGAGGAGGAAGAAGAGTTCGGCCAGATACAGAACATGGAGGCTGAAACCATTGAGGCAATAGACGAATAGATCACAGGGCAGGATAGTATGGCCACCTTGACATCTATCAGTGAAGTGCCCAAGTATAACACCTTCCGAGTGAGGGGGGTCTTGTAGGGACAGAGAGTTTCAGTTTTGATTGATGGGGGAGCTTTTCACAACTTCATTGATTCAACATTACCGAAAAGAAGGCACATACCCACAATAGAATTTGAAGAGTTCAAGGTGGAGGTAGCAGGTGGAAGCACTATTCCCTATGACAGATACATTCCGGGCATGAAGCTTACCTTGGGTAGGCATGAGCTGATACACGATGTCTATCTCATGGACCTTCCAGATACCAACATCATCCTGGGAGTTAAGTGGCTCAGTACATTGGGGCCTATCATCACCAACTACAAAACCATGGAGATTTCATTCATAGAGGAGGGTGGACAGAAGGTAGTTCTTCGGGGCATGATAGGGAATGTTGCAAAGGTAGTCACGGCCAAGAGGATGGAGGCCATATTCTAGATAGAGGAGATAGTATTCGCAGTGGAATGTTGGGTTGCAACATGTATGGATGAGCAGGGCAAGGTTCACTACACCCCGAAGATCAAAGAAATCCTTGACATGCATCACAAGGTGTTTGGTCCTATTCCTCCAGGTGTGCCACCAGACAGGGGGTTTGAGCACATCATTGAACTAGAGGCAGGAGCTAAACCAATTATCACCACACCCTATATACATCCAAAGAAGTATAAAGATGAGATAGAGAAGGCCATCAAGGAACTTCTAGACATGAGACACATCAGGCCAAGCTCTATCCCTTTTGCTTCTTCAGTAGTCTTGTTCAAGAAGAAGGACGGGATGATGAGGATGTGCATTGAATTCTAGGCCTTGAACAAAAAGAAGATAAAAAACAAGTATCCTATACCCAGGATTGATGAGTTGCTTGATGAGCTGCATGGAGCTGTTTACTTCACAAAAATTGACCTTCGTTCGAGCTACCATCAAATCAATATGAGGGAGGAGGATATCTCGAAAACAACTTTCAGGTGTCACTACGACCATTATGAGTTCTTGGTGATGCCCTTTGGGGTAACCAATTCCCCAGCCACGTTTCAGTCTTGCATGAACCATGTGTTCAACAAACAACTGAGGAAATACTTACTAGTATTCTTTGATGACTTGCTCATTTACAACAAGACGTGGGAAGAACACCTCTGACATGTGGACCAAATCCTGTCAATCATGGAGGAACAGTCGTTATATGCTAAAGAATCCAAGTGTGAGTTTGGGATGTAAAAGGTGCTTTACTTGGGACACATCATAGGAGAAAAAGGGGTACAGGTACATCAGGAAAAAAATAACATCTATTAGGGAGTGGCCTACTCCTAAGACACTCACAGAGCTAAGGGGATTCCTAGGCATATGCACATACTACAGAAAATTTGTCAAGGGGTTTTCTCAATTATGTGCACCCTTGACCGATCTGATAAAAAAAGAGGCCTTCAAATGGAGTGAAGAGGATCAAGCCACCATGGAGAAGATGAAAGAGGTAATGAGCACCTGCCCCGTAATATCCCTTCCATATTTAGACCTACCTTTCACCTTGGAGTGTGATGCCTCAGGGGAAGGTATAGGGGTCGTGTTGATGCAGAATAGGCACCCTCTGGCCTATGAGAGCTGGAAACTCAAGGGCCCTGAACTGCTTTACAACATTTATGACAAAGAAATGCTGGCTATCATGCATGCACTAGCCAAATTTCAGTAATATTTGGTAGGAGCAAGGTTTGTGTTCAAATCTGATCATAATAGTCTTAAATACCTATTGGAGCAGAAGGATCTGAATGAAAGGCAACAAAAATGGGTAAGCAAAATACAGGCCTACGACTTTGACATTGAATTTGTCAAGGGAAAGAACAACGCAGTAGCAGATGCTTTATCTAGGAGGCCATCCATTTTTTCCATGTCAGGTATGTCAGTTGACTGGAAGGATCACTTGATGGTAGAATATGCAAAGGATCAGTTTGCTTGTCAGCTATTGGATGGACAGATACAGGATGATAACTTCAGAGTCATGAAGGACCTCATTTATTACAAAGGTCGAATTTTCTTGGTTCCTGGATCGATTTTCAAAGCCAAGGTATTACATGCATGTTATAACTCACCTATGGTAGGGTACCAAGGAATTGGTAAGACATACAGACAGGTGAGAGAGGGGTTTGCATGGAAGGTCCTCAAAGAAGATATGATTAAGCATGTCAAAGAATGCACTACATGCCAAGAGAACAAGGATGAGCACACCCACCCTGCAGGACTGTTGCAACCTTTGCCCATTCTAGAGCACAAGTGGGAGAGCATATCCATGGACTTCATCATCGGCTTGCCCAAAGCGTAGGGTAAAGACTTCATTTTCATAGTAGTGGACAAGTTGACGAATTTTGCACACTTCTTTTCCATAGCCACAGACTTCAGTGCAGCACAGGTGGCCGAACTCTTTTTCAGAGAGGTATTAAGATTACACGGCCTAACAAAGCCCATTATTAGTGACAAGGATAGCATGTTCATGAGTATGTTTTGGCAGAAGTTGTTCAGACTAGTTGGCATGACATTGAATCCCAACACCAGTTATCACCCTCAAATGGATGGCCAGACCAAAATAGTTAACAAATGGGTGGAAGGATACTTCAGAAATTATGTAGCCGGTCAACAGAAGGCCTGGGTCAGATGGTTGCACTTGGGGGAATACTACTACAACACCACCCATCATGTATCCATAGGCATGACACCATTCATAGCTTTATACAGCTATGACCCAATATCCTTTGTGGATATTTCCTTTGGGGATAGTAGGGCACCGATGGTGTAAGATTGGGTACAACAGAGCCAAGACATCCCCCGAGAGTTGAAGGATCATTTACAGAGAGCACATAACCAGCAGAAGGTCCAAGCAGACAAGCACAGAGTGGAGCGTACTTTTGAGGTTGGTGACTTAGTCTATTTAAGGCTCCAACCCTACCGGCAGGCTTCTATAAAAAGAAGTGGAGCATAAAAGTTATAGCCGCGCTTCTTTGGGCCCTTCAAGATCAGCAAAAGGATAGGGGTTGTAGCTTATGAGCTAGAACTTCCACAGGGAAGCTGAATACACAATGTCTTCCATGTATCCTGCCTAAAGAAATTCATTGGCCAACACATCATTCCCATTGACATACTACCTCCCATGGATGAAGAAGGGCATCTTGTGTTAATTCCAGAAGAGAAGCATTAAGGAGTATTTGATCAGATGGAAAGACTTACCCATTGAGGATTCCACGTGGGAGAATGAATAGCTAGTGCAGGAAACGGGTTTGGAATTGCTTGAGGACAAGCAATTTCAAGCAGGGGAGACTGTAATGTCCCCCACCTCTTGAGGAAGAGGTTTGGAAGACTCAATGGTCTAGGTGTCCCCACTAGACCATAGTCTCATACTAAGGGGAAAAGTCAACTAAACTAAGGTTATATTCTTAAGTTGACTTGATAAAAAGGTAAAAAAGGAGATAAAAGATAACTCAACTGAGAAATAGAAGAGCTGGAGTTGGAGTTAGGGTTAACTCTAGGAGTTAAGTTAACTCAACTGGAAAATAGAAGGAAAAGTATAAAGAGAAGGCAAGGGCGCACTTCTTGGGTATTCTGGATTTGGTATTTGCTTGTTATTGCTCTTAAGCATATAGTTTGGGGGTTTTGCTGTACAAACCCTTGTGAGCAACTCAGTGGTGAAAGATCCACTCACTTGTTCCGCAGCTTGGTCTCAGGGATGAAAGACTCCACCCACACCATTCTACACTCAACACACTTCCATCTATTTCTTTAGAAAATCTGTAGGGCCGTACTGTTCATGAGTTTCCAGCAAGGGCGCATTAAGATCGAAAGAAGGGTTTGATCCAGCTGAGCAGGAGAGCCTTTGGTCATTCTGACACTTGGGTTTTATTTGCAGGGTCTCAACCATCATTTTGAAGGATTTTCTGAAGAGTTATCATGATCAGTTATTTAGCTTCAGATTGGGACGGCTTGGAGGCAAGAGGACGTCCTGTGATTCAGTATTTTCCAGATCTAGGGAGATCCACTTGAAATCTGGGTTCGAAAATTCTCATATGGGTTTCCCATAGCCTGATCTACATTCTTGGAGAGTTTCGAAGCATTTGGAGGTCTCCTTCATCAGGGTCGAGTTATCTAGGGTTTCAAGCATCAGGGAGGGCACAACTTCTTTGAGGATTCAGTGGTTTGGATGGATTTGCCTTAGCCTTTTGGCTTGAGACTTCAAGAGGGGGTCACTGGCACCCAGATCTATCATTTGGCAGAGTTTGGACTCATTTGGAGTCTTCCTACAGCTGGGCCGAATTATTGAGGGTTTCAACTATTTGCTAGAGCATGGCATCTTCCAGACTGAGGAGCTTGGGATTCATACGGCCTGGGTCTACTTGTATTAATCTTCATCTCTCATCCAACCTTTGGAGGCTTCTTTTGTATTGATGGGAGCATTTTTTAGCAGCTCGTATTTCTTATCTATTGGGCCATCTGAGGATTATTCCAGATCTTCTCTCTATTGTATCTGATTCCTACTTCTTATAATAAAAGGTCATATCTATGCTTTTGTTTTCTATATCTTGAGTATATTGTGATCTTCATGTGTTGGATAAATCTTGTATAAACACCACTTAATAACTGAACAACTTCAATAGTCACCTGCACATTAAACACAACCGTGGTAGTTAGATGTTTCAAGAAAAAACTTATGCTTGGGATCATTACAAGCTAAAGAAAAACATGAGGAAGAACATGAAAGAATCCAAGAAAGAAAGAGAAGCCAGAACAACCAGTCATTATATTAAGAATCACAAGATTACCAGCATGATATGAACTCACTAAAAGAAATTAAGCAAAGGAAATGAAAGTTATGATGAAGAAAAATGTATATATGCAAGCATTGCAAGATCCATAACTAGAGGCTCTCCCAAATGGAGGGAGAAGATTGTGATGATTACTTGTTCTAGTAAACCAGACATACCTCTACATGAGTCTTTATATCATCCGCAATATCCATGGGTTGGAGTTCTACATCAGATGAATGCAAAGATTGTTCTCTAGAGAAATTGAATAAAGAGCGTATGAAGAGAAACTTCAAGACTTTGAGGCATACCAGAAAGAGACCCTTGTATGCAGATGGAAGAACATAAGTTGGTGGAGAACCTCCAGTGCACAGCAGAAGCGTGGTGAAGATTTTCTATAATAGAGATATTGTATCAAGATTATTACTCAGAAGATCAGATATCATGATGACAAAAGAAGTGCCACATGGATATGTTCCAGTTTGACCCTTTCCACGATGTTGTGATCTAGCAAGAACCAAAGAAGAATCCAACAAAGATATACTTTATTGATCAGAACTATATGAAGTCTTCAGAGAAAAACCAGTGTTCCAGACCGAAGTACATTTGAGATCAAACATTACATTATCCATGATGAAGTCTAGAAAGGAGAAAGTGGTTCTCAAATATATATCTCCACAGATGAACAGATAAGTAGACATTTTGGTAAAGCTTCTATCCAAGATGAAAGAGTTTGCGTACTCAAGCTGGAGCTCGTGGAGATGAATTCCTTGATGAAAAAGGAAGAGATGAATCCCAGGTTGGGAGGGAGCACTGATGTATTATTGATTGATGGACAGTCATTTTTTAGTTCGAAAAATGGTCCAGGATGAGCAGTTTCTTTCCAGTTCGGAAAGTGGATTGAGATTTCTGACGAACAGACATTTTCCAGGTTGGAAAATGGTCCAGATTGTTGATGTACCATAGACAACGACTTCCCATTGTGGTTAACATGGGAAGTGGTCTAGGGTAGTCTCTCTTCTTGAGGGTTACTCAAGAATACTGGCCCGCCTCGCCGGACAACGATTTCTCATTGTGGTTAACATGAGGAATGGTCTGTTTTGGAGGTTGGTGCAGGACAGTCATTTCCTTTGGAAATGGTCTAGACAGTCATTCCTTAGGGCGGATTCATTCTCTCTAGGCTTCACTTTGTTTAGTTCCGGAGGAATGGCCTAGGGTGGAGAGTGGTCCAGATTCAATAATTAGGGACATGCATTCCTTAGGGAAGATTCATTCTCTCCAGGTTACACTTTGTTTAGTGTCAGAGGAATGGCCCAGGGTGAGGAATGGTCCAGGCTCAGAAATCAAGACAATTATTCTTCCTTGCTTGAGAAGAATAGTCCAAATAGCTCATCATTGATATCTTACCTTTTGAGGGCATATACTCTTCCAAGATCTCACAGATGTGAGTGGAAGAATGGCCCAGATGATTTAGTTTATATCATAACATTGTTTCTGTGCAGGTTGATATTAGATGATCATTATGAAGACCGTATGTCTCTAGACAGTAGATGTATACTACTATGGTGGATGTGTTCCAGTGTTTGATCAAGTACCTGTGTGCTACTTGGTGTGGTGGTGTACCACTAGATTGTAGTTGTGTACTACTATGGATAGACACAATTGTGCTCTATTGAATTATATTGTTCTGATTGCCTTGAAGACTATCAACAGTGTTGAAAATGATGATCAACTAGATGGATAATGGATAGAGATTCCCCAGATTAGAAGAATGGTTCTTGTGTCACTCTATGGAGTGAGTGACTTATCCAACATCATGTTTGATTACTCAGATAGAGTATGGTTTTGAGAGATGATGCAGTTGATGGCATTAATAGTGATAATGGTGCTCATGATCTAGTCATGAGATAGTCTATACAACTATGTTGATGCTACTGGGTGAATGGTATGTTTGTTCTCAATACCATTACCTGTAATACCTCCCTATCTAGGAGGGAGTGTTGATATTATGGTAGCTGCGGGAGGTATTTACCTCCACGTGTAAACCTGATGAGAATAGAATATTTCGAGAAGCAAGAAGAAACCCTAATGAGTTGGCTAATAACCCTAGAAGACATGTCAGCTCAAGAAGATAACTTGTATTAGGTTATTAGCTTCCAAGAGAAGAAGTCGGCCAGAAGAAATAATATATAGTGAACAGACAGATACCCAGAATGAGAAGTCAGCCCAGGCAGTTAGCCAAAATTACTATAAATACAGGAGGTCAGTCTTCATTCTGGTAGGCAGTCTCAGAATTACAGAGTAGCACTTGTGCGCATTGCAGTGCCCAGTTTTGTGCACAGGTTTGGAGGAGAGCTATCATTGCATCTGTTGCAGCTAGCATATCATGTTTGGATTGGATTATCTCTTGGCTAGGGTTTGGACTATCTGATCAGCTCTTGTTCGGTGTGCTATCCTTGGGGAAATGTGTGCTACCCTTTGTTTGGCTATCTAGCCTAGGGTTTGCTTCCAGAATATTTCTCTATCAAGGTTAAGGTGCTCGGAGGGTGGCTTCAGCCTATGGTTGGGTGACAATAGTAATATTGTCAATGGTAAAACGAGCACATTCATTATATTCTAACAATACAACCTCAAGAATGTCTCACGAAGTTGCAATCATCAAAACTACCTATCAACAAGAGGGACATTCTCTATCACACCAAGTTTATTATGAAAGTACACTAACTTCGACCTGGCAAGGGGCTTGGTGAGAACATATGTGATCTACTCATCTGTA
Organism: Picea glauca; assembly: GCA_000966675.3. Taxonomy (NCBI): domain Eukaryota; kingdom Viridiplantae; phylum Streptophyta; class Pinopsida; order Pinales; family Pinaceae; genus Picea; species Picea glauca. The sequence continues at coordinate 173,998 of JZKD02S1172304.1, forward strand.
GGAAGGTATTCCACTCAAACTTCCTTCCTCTACACCATATCACAAATATAGTGATACTTGATCTCAACATGTTTGGTACTATCATGAGATTCTGGATTCTCTGAGAGCTTCACACAGCTCTAGTTGTCACAATGTATCATGGTGGGATCCAACATTTGACCAAACAATATTGCAAGGAGATTGTGAAGACACATTGCTTCATGTATTGTCGTACATGCTGCAATGTACCAGGAAACCATGGCAGATCCTAGGCTGAAGCAACATTTGGAGGTGCTCTTTTTGTCAATTGTTCTTCCAACCCAATATGAATTGGTATATCCCTGCAATCTCATGTCGATACTGGAATCATATCTAATTCCATATCCAACTTTTCCTCACAAGTATCTCATCACATGATTCACAATCACCCAATGTATCTGTCTCGGCTGACTCATGAACTGGCTAAGTGCATTCACTGCATAGAAAATATCATGTCTGGTACTAACCAGATACATCAGTGATCCAATCAGTTGTTGATATATAGTTGGATAAATCAAGTTTGAATCAGAAGAAGACTCACTCAGCTTCTTCAGATTCGTCACCATCAGTGTGGTCATGGACTTACAATCTATCATGCCAAATATCCTCAAGATATCAATTGTGTACTTCCCTTGAATAAGGAAGATATTATCAGTTCTCTACCATACCTCAAGTCCCAAGATGTAATGCATCATTCTGATATCTTTCATCTCAAATTCATAAGCCAACTCATGCTTGCACCAAGTAATGAGATGCTCTGCTCCGGTGAGGAATAAATCATTAATGTACAAGATCAGAATTAGGGATTCACCATTATCAACTTTATAGTATAGGTTGGCATCATCAACACTTTTATTGAAACCTAGACTCATCAGGTATCCATCAATCCTCACATACCAAGCACGAGGGGGATGCTTGAGTCCATATAGAGCTTTCTTCAACCTGCACACATGGGACTCTTTCCCATGAATCACAAAGCCATCTGGTTTCTCGATATACAGTTCTTCCTCAATATCGCCATTGAGAAAGGATGTCTTCACATCCATATGATGTAGTCTCCAACCCAAGGCTGAAGCAAGTGCAATAATCATCTGAATGGAAGTATATCGAGAAACAGGAGCAAAGGTCTCCTCATAGTCAATTCCCTTCACCTAAGAGAATCCCCTGGCCACAAATCTCGCTTTGTGTTTCTCAATTCTCCCATAAGCTGCATGTTTTATCTTATAAATCCACTTGGAAGTCACAACAAACTTCCTTTTGGGTCTTGGAATAATGTCCCACACATCATTCTTCATGATGGATTGATACTCCTCCATCATGGCATCCCTCCATATTGGCTCACTAGATGCATCCTTATAACTGGAAGGCTCATAATCAATGATGTGGATCATGGATGCTATATAACTCGCAAATCATCGATGTCTCTTACTTTCTCTGAAAGTACCACGAGGAGATACATGTCCCTCTGCCTCCTGCAAAGTGTGACGAGCTCAGGAAGGTATTTTCCTACCCACTATAATTTATCTAGGAACATCAATAGGATGTACAGGCTCAATGGGATCAACAGGATCAATAGTCTCTACTGTCAAATCTAGCTCTCTCTATACTGTTGAGGTGTGATGTGGGGAAGACACCATCTCTTCCTCTCTCTCACTGTCAATATCTATGTGAGACCTTCTCGATTTTATGAAGGAAACTTCCTCCTCAAACGAAAAATATCGACTCACTTCGATCTATCTCTGGCCTGAGATGTAGATCTGATATGCCTTTGATGATTTACTATACCCAACAAATATGCCCTTCCTACCAAAAGGTTATAGTTTTGATCTTTTATCCTTGGGTACGTGAATGTAGACTAGACACCCAAATATCCTAAAGTGTCCTACTTCGTGATCAGCTCCGGTGAAGGCCTCTTTGGGAGTCATGTTATTCAAAATCTTGGGAGGACTTCTGTTCTGGACATATACTGTGGTCATGGATGCTTCTTCCCAAAGAAACATCGGTAAAATATGATCATGGATCATTGCCTTAGTTGCTTCCACAACATACATGTTCTTCCTTTCTACAACTCCATTTTGCTAAGGGTTGTAAGGAACACTGTACTCCCTCTTGATCCCTGCCTCAATGCATAAATCGATGAAACACTTGGAGGTATATTCTCCTCCATTATCTTATCTCAAGGTCTTGATCTTCCTTCCAGTCAAGTTCTCAATCTGAGCTTTAAATTCTTGAAATATGTCAAGGACTTCTTCTGACTCCTTGGATTACAAGAATTAAATCCACGTCTTCCTTGAGTAATCATCAATGAAAATCGCATAGTATAAGTATCCACTCAAAGAAGCAATCATCATAGATCCACACAAATCTGAATGTATTAGATCCAATATTCCTTTGGATCTGTTGTCACTACTCGAAAACATCCCCTTGACATTCTTTCCAAGAGCACAGCCTCTGCAAAAGTTATCATGCTCAACATGAAGTGGTGGAAGTCCGGTTACCATCTTCCCCATAGCAGGAAGAGATATGTAGTGTAAGTGAGAAATTCTTCTGTGCCAAAGCTCACTCAGACGGATAGAATCGTGTACAAGAGCCTGAATTGGATGAACTCTCAATCTATACAAGTTGTCTTCTCAAACACCAATTACATTGGCTGAATCCATACTAGAGTTCTTGTGCCATGCAAGAAATTTTCCATCAAAGAAGGCAACCTTGTATCCTTTGTCCTCTAAGGATGAAATAGAGATAAGGTTCCTTCTCATCCTTGGTAAAAACAATAAATCACTCAAATGAAGTGGAATACCTAAGTCTAGTTGAAGGGAAGTGGTTCCAGTTTCCTTCACAACATATCTAGCATCATCACCAAGTAAAACATGTAATCGAGAATCCTTCTCTACTAGTCTAGTGAGATGTTCTTTATATCCAGTCATATTTCTAGAAGCTCCATTGTCAATCAACCAGATATTATTGCTAGTAGTAATTGTACCTGAGAGGGTTGAGATGAAGAAGAATTCTTCAACGGGATCTGATCTAGTGTGAGGTGGATCTTCATCAATGTTGGCAGTGGTTGCATGCCTCCTTCCTTTCTTTCGTATAAGACAGTCTCCGACATAGTGTCAATATTTATCACATCTGTAACACTGAACTTTTGACATGTATTTGTGTTCATGAGCCTGATGTGGCTTTCATTTCCTCTGAAGTATTTCCTTACCTTTTCCTCTTCCTCTGCATGTCCTTGCATGAGAGGCGAGTGCATGAATTTCATCATGATGTGAACTGTGTGCACCTCTCACTCCAAGTCTTGTCTCCTCCTAAGTGTAGTCTGCCCATAAGCGATCAAACTTAGGCAATTTGGATCGTCCACTGATACTCTGGATGAATGGCTCCCAATGACTTGGAAGGCCATTGAGGGTTAGCATTACCAGCTCTTTGTCTGAGATGCTTTCTCCAATGGTGCTTAACTGATATATGATCTCCACAATTTTCATGAAGAAGGTGGCAACTGTATCTACCTTGGTCATTTTATTATTCTAAAGCTGGTGCTTCAAGGAAATGGCTATGTTGGTGTTCTTACTTTCAAACAACTTCTTCAAATATTTTATTGGATAAATCGATAAATGTGGACATAAAATGATCTCCCTAGATCCACCTAGATCTAGAACAAAACAAGATAGGACATGGCGCTTTCCCTAAGTTATAATCATTGAATTTACTATCAAAGAAGGAATGAGTGACATACCTTTGAATATCACTTCCTTGTATATTTGTTTTCCTTTCTTCGCTTTGGTTCTCTCGTGATATTGGATTTGCAATGACACAAACCAACCAAAGTGAAAGCAATAATAGTATATTCAATGAGAACTTATACATGTGATCAAGGAGTCATGTAATAAAATGAGAATGATTTTATGGGAAAGAAACATGACACTGTATCATATTAAGTAAAAGTGGAAGATACAACCAAACAACCTTGATGTTGCAAGGTCCCCTTTTAGTGGCGCTTTGTTCCAACACACACACTTGCTCCAAATTTGCATGAAGATGATCCACAATAGCTTGATGGGAAAATGGAGACCTCAAGCATCAATTGAAATAGGATTCCTCACACAGTCTTCCACCTATTCCTTCATTAATTCCTTTCTTAATCTTGATTATCTTTGATTAACCTTTTCCATGAGAAACCCATCATTATATAAGAGAAAGAGAAATGGTTAAAGAGATTAGGATGATCCCACAAATAAGAGAAGCTAGTAGGATCCCAACCATACGGATGCCCCCTCCTATTCTAGAAGATTCCCTTCTAGAACCTTCGCGAACTTCATATCCTTTCTTAGACTTAAAACGCCGTTGCACCATGTCTTTAGAGCAGCCTGTGGAAATTCCGCAAGCTAGGTTAATGGCAGCTTGCAGAAATCAGGAATTTCCACACTATGTACTATATGCAGCCTGTGACGTCCTTCTAAAAACAAGTTTTGTAGAGGGAGAAACCAGTTAATTTTCTCATGCAAAAGATCCTTTTGAGAAACTGAACACATGCTTGTAGAAACATCACCAGGGTGACCAAAATAATGTTGAACAGAATGCCCCCCAAAGTATGAGGCTGGAACTCGTGACAGCCAAAATACTTTGTAAAATGCATGTGTGTGTCAGGAATAAGGAGCGCACCAATCGGGAACCTGCAAACAACTAAGCATTTGTGAAATATTATACCATTTCTGAGGTGGGAATTCCCATGCTTAGACTACAAGTGATTCAAGTCAGTCATGGCCACCAAGCATACACTGTGGATCCATGTCATCAAGATTCTACATAGCCACCAGGAATACACTGTGGATCTATGTACTAGAAATCTCAAATTCAGACATAGACATTAGACATACAAAGTGGATCTATGTGTTAATATAAATCATAAATACTCCATCGCAACCTGGACAAAAAATTATGAGATCTAGGGTCTTCAATCCCGTCGTCCGTAAGTACGAATCTAACCATGTGATTAAAAGTGCTGACGAACATGGTAGAAACCACTTGATTACTGGTCATTGTTGAAAATCGTTAACAAGTGCAAGGGAAATCACCATTGATGTCAATGAATCCCAAGGTACCTTAGTAAAATCCATTGAATGTGAATAAATGAACTGAGGTTGAACACTCAATGGAATATCTCGATCAGGGGTCAATGATATGAAAAGTGAAGAAACCTTCCATTGAGGCATGCATGCTCTAAGGTACTAAATGATTTCTAAGACTTGTTCTCGGAGGATGAGTCCAATTCGACAGGAAAAGACTCATCACATGAGGGCCTTGATGTATCCCCTATCAATGACACAAAATAAGTAGCAGATTTAGGGTATATCAAAGTATGAAAATGATTTTAAATTGACACAGGGAAGGTCGACATGGTAGGAACTGATAACTGTAGATGGTCGATGCAATAGAGGGCTTGTTTGGACTTGTCTTGAACATATGAATGAAACGACAATGGTCGTGGAAACATTGACTCAAGGACGACCCAAGATATGAACTTGTAGAAGGTCAGACGAGAAACAAATGGATTTCCCAAAAAATCATTTCCCAAAATTTCCCCCATCATTTATGGAAAGTACCTCTTTATTTTTATGCAAGCTTGAGGAGGATAACATATGATTGTTGATGTAAGCTCATCCTTCAGACGAGTCCCTCAAAGTATGTTTAACAAAACCTAAGAAGGAGTGGTTCGATCCCATATGGGTCTTTCGATGTTTGTTTAACAAGTCCAAAGAGAGAAAAATCGAGGGTTTTCCATGTTTAGAGAGTCTGAAAAAAGCGTAAAGAGAACTCTCTCAGTTCCTTTTTCGTAAATTATTTCGACGAGACTGAAAAATTGATAACCTACCTTCCTTTGAACGTTTTCTTCAAATAATTTTACGAGTGTGAAAAGAACAAGGTCGCTCGACAATATTTTCGTTTTTACGGAGCATGAAAAGAGCTTAAAGGATACTCCATGAGTTTCACTTTTCGTGTTACCATGATGAGTACGAAAAGACAAAAAAGTATACTCGGTTGAGTTCTCATTGATTTACGAGCATGAGAACGAACAAAGACTGAGCTCGAGGTTTTTCCTGAAAAACCTAAAAAGTATTTGTACATGTTGTTAGCACTTTGTAATTTTCCCAAGGTTGTAAGGCAGTCGCAGAGGCAACATCAAAACCACTTTGAGTCTTGGATCTATCCCTCCAAGACTCAGAGAGGGATCTCTCTGTCTGATATAGCTTTTTTTTAATAGGTATTAGGCTAGTTATGCAAGTGTGGGGTTGGGGTTTTTAAATGGTTGTTTTGGAACAACAAGGAGGGCCATTGGGCAAATGGGGTCTACGCTTATATATCTGATTCATTCTCAGATATAGACAAATATTTTACACAGGGAAAGGTAGTGGAAGTGTTGGATTGAACTTAGTTTTGATGGTGTTGATTTGAGGAAGAACTAGGGGATGAAAAAGCGAGCAAATGAGCAGTTAAGAATTCATAAACTAGCTTTTTAGAGGAGAAACATAAAGATTATCACAAGATCAAACACAGAGTATTTGCTAATAAATTCTTCTCTGTTACTCTTCTTATGATAATGAGAAATTGAAAACAAATGAAATGATAACAGGAAAACACTCAACAGAGAAGGGAAATGCCACCAACACCTCTGCACAGGAATCCTGTAAACAACATGTCTATCACTGATCATTCATCTAAAGATTACAGAAAGAGTTCTCTGGCCAAACATAGCCCACTGTCCAGCAAGGAACCTCACAAATAGAACCCTCTATTTGTCTTTTACATGTGTATAAATAAGAAAAAAATCATTTAGCCTTCTCTTGGACTTGAGCTCATAACTCTGCTTTCTAAAAATAGAAAAGCAGTTACAACAATTCTATGATACCTATAGGCTGTCTCCTAAAACAAATAAAACAACAAGTCCAAGAAAAGTCGATTTGGTAACTGCTTCTTGACATCTGGAACACTGGAGGTTTGTTAAGTTTTGCTGGTGAATTCACTCTAACAGCATCAAAAGATAAATGCAGATTCAGTCGAATGCTTGAGGTTGTTGGAGATTTGCTGCTAGCTAGGGGAAATTGTGTTTAAACCTCTGCCTGAAATGCGGGAAGACTTTGCCATTTGTCTGGAGAATTTAAATTCCCCCTGGTCAAGCTGCCATATGCTCCCTGATCTTCCTCAACTGCTTCCTCGAATCGTGGATCTGCTTCATTCATTTTGGCAGAATTTGGGTTTTGTCTGCCATGAAAGAAGGACCGGTTTTCTGTGAAAAAGGGGTCCAAACAGACGTATTTTTCTCTTGAATGATGACACCTGGGAGAAAACGAAAGGAGGTTATTGTATATGGGCATGTGCTGGAAAACAATGTCCTTCGGTTTCGCCAAATTCGTCCCCAGCTGGCCATAACAGCTCCTGCAAGATTGGGACTGTAATAGACAAACCGAAAATACGAAAAACAAAAGAGGCTGAAAGACAGCTTCGATTCTCTCTACTCGTGGCTCCGTTGAAAAAAATGAGAGAGGTTTTTGTTCTTCAGCCCATGCTGAGCAAAAAATCTCTCAGATTTTTAAAATTCGTCTTCGTTTGCCTAGAAACTGCCTCGGACGAACACATGCTGAAACAGACAAAAATGACAAAAATATGAAAAAAGCGGTTTTGTTCCGTGAAGGCGGTATTCCGGACCCCCCCTTAGGTGGTAAGCAGTTTTGGGGGGGGGGTCCGCAATAATAAGAAAATGACACATGGAGGGGGGTGGTATTTGAAAACTACCATTCCGGAACCCCCCC
>JZKD02S1172304.1:188504-210295 GCA_000966675.3 Picea glauca
TTTCTCTTTCAGTTAATATAATACATGAATATGTCCCTTTCCCATAATGATGATATCATCTTATTACATGATTCCTTGATCACATGTATAGTTTAGAGTTTTGAATATATTAATGATTTTGTTGTGATTGGTTTGTGTTGTTGTGATTGGACGACACAAGAGCATCGTAGCAGAGCGAGGATCAACAGAGATAAGGAGAGCTTTCACAAAGTAAGTACATCATCCTTCTTCTCTTGTCCATTCAATACTTTAGAACTAGGGAAAGAGTAGTATTCTGTCACGGTTTGTTCCAGATCCAGGTGGATCTGTGGAGATTGGTCTGTGTCCGCACTCACGAATTTATCCTTGAACATATGTCAAGAGGGACTGTGGGTGAAATGTTACTCAGGTTCCCTTCATATAGCACATCGTGTGTGGTCTTGGGAACAGAGGAAATGAAAACAACTATTGACGAGGTCGAAATCCGTTGGTAACTCTCTATGGTGTCCTACTCTAGGAAGAGAATGGAGCGATGGTGTCCATCATCCCATGGGGTGTCTTCCATAGACATGAGCAAGATGATCATCTCATCGATAGGAAATATCACGTGAAATGGATCGGGAGATAAATCAAAAAGAGAGGGAGTGGAATGGGTTGTCGATTGAATGGAATGATAAGCGGATTCAACCAGACTTAAGGGAATTTGTTTGCCATATCGAAGACAATCACCAGGGTCAGGTACTATCCATGGGTCATGAGACATGGGTTTTTCGCGAACAGAGGTGGAAATCATGTTGATTGAGGCGACAAAAGGAGGTGGAATATCGAGTAGCAAGATTGGAAATGTACCCATTAAAGTGGAATATTTGAGGAGACCCACGTCGACATTCTCATACCTAGGAGGTGTCTTCGAGATAAAGGATATGATGTTAGTATGGGAATCAGAATTGAAAAAGGCTAGTTGGTCAATAGTAATGACCTTTCCTTGGTGTGGAAAACGTAACACATGGAAAAGTGTAGACACAACTGCATGCATGGAATCAATCCAACTACGACCAAGTAAGAGGTTGTAATCAAGGGGTGCATCAAAAAATTCAACCTCGACATTGACCGATTTGCCTTCCAACGTAATAGACAGTGAGGGAAGAACACGGTAGGGTTTAAAACTAGAGCCATTGAAGGCCTTAAGTGTATTGTGTGACTCGGTGAGGGGAGGAGAGCCAATGGATTTCCAATAGGTAACAAACATAACACACGTCGAGGAGCCCTCATCAATAACAGTTCTACAAATATTCTTGTTCTCTACGAAAAATTGGATCTGAAACAATAATTGAGGAGGTAGCCTTGGAATGTGATCTTCCAGGTCAAAGATTATCAAATTCGTATCGGTGGGATCAATTCCACCAATTGCCTTTAATAGTGCCTTCCATTGAGTGGGACAACTTTGAAGGACTTCGAGAGCTAACATCGTGGAGGGTTCTTGCACCAGGTCTTCTACAATACTATAGTTTTGAGTAGCACGTGCATGAGGATTAAAGGCAGAATTTCGAACAATGCCCTTTGGAGGAGGGTGGAGAACTGTATCGAGACCCGGTCGTTTGAGATGAAGAGGACCATTGGGAGGTGAAGTTGAACCAATGAAGGAGGTGGATCATCAAATTTCTCCTTTGAAGAAGAATAATCTTTAGCTTGAGTTGCGATTGCAACGCCATTATTTTTATAATCACCAGTACACATAAGGACATACAAAGTGGTAGAAGGAGAGGGTTGGTCGTGAATGACCAATTGGGTCTGTTGTTGAGAAGGGAAAGGTTGTGACAAAACGACAGATGTGGAAGGTTTTTCGGTCCCTTGGAGGAACTTTGTGACCTCAACGCGTCTTGGACAATCTTTCATGCAGTGATCATCACCACATATAAGGCAAGGATATCGAGGTTTACGCTTATCCTTATCATCAACAGATTGTGTTTTGGTTTTTTCGGATTGTGGATTATTATTTTTATCCTCCTTATTCCTCCCCTTTCCTTTTTTAGATTTATTTTTACCAACAAGGGTGGATTGAACTGAATTAACCTCAGAATTTTTGCCGGTGGAAGGGGTAGGAGTCAGATCATTTTGAACATTAGAAGCAGTAGATTTGATATTGGTGTGAGATGCATGTGTGGATTGAGGTTGAGCTTGGAAGTTACCAATCACACCATCAGCCACATGAGAAGCAACAGAGGTTGTTGAGGTAGTGGTGGTAGAAGGACGAGGGGTGTCAGGGATTAAGTCGTAAAGCATGCCCGTTTGCAAATAAACGAGATCTAGGTACTGAGCACGACTAATCGCATGTTCTTCAGTGACAATGCCACCCATGGAAATATCACAAGCAATTTTACTAATGAATGATTTGGTGAGCCATTTGGCCAATAACTGGTCAGGAAGGTCAATTTTGATCAAACATCATCTTCTTCTCCACTCATGGATGTGATAAAAAATATGAGTGGTTGAATATTGCTTAAAGGAGCTCAAAATATCGGTTCTTATCTCATAACGAATTGGTAATTGGTAATGTGTGAGGAAATCCATGGCGATGGTATTAAATTCGTTAAAGAATCCTTATGGTAATTCTATATACCACTTTGCAGTCAAACCCATAATAGTTTGTTGGAAGAGTCGTAAGCAAATGGATTTGTCCATCAGTGAGTTGGATGAACACCAAAGGTGAAAAGTCATAACATGATTGTTTGGTTCTTCTCCTAGTTTACCGTCAAATTTGGGAATGTCGGACGGTAACTTGGCTAGTATAACAGGCCAATGGGGAGAATTAGAGATAGGATCATTCAAGATTCTAGACAAGTCGGGTAAATCCAAAGTGGCTAGTAAAGGAAACTTTCTATTCACGAAAGGATACTGGTGACTTTGGGGAGGAAGTCCCATTGGTATACCAATAGGACCGTATGCAGTATGCATGTAATTCGAAGGTCCTGACAGATTCAGACGTGGATGTGGAGGCATGTAGCCCATCAGGTTGGGTTGGTTGGAAAGGTTCCCTTGAAAAGGGACACTAGAGTGAACGTGTGGACCCCAAGTGGAATTCAAAGAACCTAGATATGGCTGGCTCGAGTGAGAGGGTACAAAAGAGTTGACTTGAGGTTTTTTCCCCCCAGATGATTGTGGATTTCCTTGGGCAAGAAGGCTCCAAAGTTGGGCTAGTGATTCTGGTGTGTTTTGTCCATACAGTGGGTTATAGAGTCCACCCTGAGGTTGTCCCCCAACATTTAGTGGTGCCCCAGACTGAGGTTGACCCCCAAATTGAGGTTTCCCCCCAGTGTGAGATTTCCCTCCAATGGGAATCTAGTAACTAGAAGTGAATGAAAGATGGGTGTTTCCAATTGGATTGGAGCTACTAGGGCCAGATCCCCCTAGAAAAGGTGGATAAGACCCTTCGGAGAGGACCTAGGATGATGTAGGAACAAAATAGGTAGCAACATTGTACCCAGGTGGAACAAAAAGTGCAACAACTCCGGATGGAACCTGGGTAGGGATGGCGATGGAAGGATTCAAAGCTTGATACCCAGGAGGAAGTGATGGGATAGGTCTAGACGAAAGTGGTGTACCAATGGGGGCTTGGTTAACCACCACATTCCCGGTAGGAATAGTCGTAGCGTGTGGGACAATAGTAGCATGGGCCATCTGGAGAGAAAAAGTCGAGCTAGGACCAACCGACTGTGTGTCTGAAAAGGCCGTGGCACTGCTGGATGTACCGGAAGAGTGGTCTAAAGGTACCATGTAGGTAACATACGTCTCAGGAAGTTGTAATATGGTAGGTGAAATGGGACCCGCCCCCAAGTTGCCGTAAAGATCTTGTATCATGCAATACGGGTTTCCAAATATGTCAGTAGTCAACAAGAAATTTTCGAGTCCAGGTATGTTATGGGGTCCTGTCAGAATTCCAAAAGTTTCAACAACAATATCTCCAGATGAATTTATCCGAAGAATAAATCTCTTGTATCTGTGGCGAAGTCTGAAAGCCTCTAGAGAATAAAAAATAATTCAGAAATTTTCTAAACAGTCCATCCTTTCCACTTGTGAGGTTACGGTGTCTTGGATCTCACTTTGTTCAGGAGATCCCTCCGGTGTGTGAGGAGGCAAAGGGAGATAACCTTATGGATCTTCCAGGGGTAGCGCTTGCATCCTGTGTGAACGGCATGGGGGGTCAATGTTGGCTGAACCAAATATTTTACAGAAAAAATCTATGGCCAACGACAGAAACAAAAAACACTTGATAGTAAAATCTAGAAATCAAGCCAAGCAAACAAACCTTCTTATTTCAGAGTCACTAGTTGGTGATTAAATCCAACGTCGCAAAGTCAAGACAAGAAGAAGCTAGGATAGAGTAGGTGGAAAAGTTATGTTGACGATCTTCTTAATGGACTTACACCCTGGTGCAATCTTCCACACATAATCGTGGATATACCCTCCAAGGAGCCCAAGTGAGTTTGGCCAACGTCGATTCCAGGTACTATGAAGACTTTCCCCTCCACAATCACCTCGTGTAAGACCCTAAAGAGATAGGCCGCTAAGGTTACTAGGAACAAGAGTGATTCCTGGGGAAATAGTCGACAGTCCAATCCACCCACAAAGGCAGGGTATCTAGCCTGAAATCAACTCGAAAGGCTTCCACTCATAATTGTGGGTATACCTTCAAGCGACCCCCATAATACACGCAATTTCTACACCAAGACCAATAAAGCAGGGCAAGTAACTTTGTCGGTCTTAATGCAACCTCAGGTTTGACCCTTGTGTGAGAAGGGTTTCCCAGGACCAAATGTTGCAAATGGATTTCAACACTCCCTATTGCAAGATTCTACAGTGTGTTTTATTCTTTGGAGAGTGTGCCTCACAATCTATTCCAAAGAGCTAACCTAGCTAATGTTGGTGAGAAGAGTTTCTAGAAAACAAAAGTTACTAATAAATTTTAAAATTACTTAGTGTTTTAATGGTTGTTGTTTACGCAAGAGGGAGATGGAAATGAAACCAATGTTGTATGAGACCTTGATCCAATAATATGCAAATAGAGATGAATGATGCAATCTTTCATTCAATGAAATCTATCTACAATAGGGAGAAGGTATTTTTCCAGAAACACGAAAGCTACAAAATGTAAATTATTTTTCTTGAATGAACATGATTTCAAACAGACATAAGCAATGGAATTTCTCAATTTGTTCTCTAAAAAAAAATAAAACTAAATGCAAAAAATTTCCTTATGAATGATTACTCGACAAGAATAAATGTCTTTAATTCTTCCTTTCCAAAACCAAAACAGAGATATAATGAAGAAAGGACAAGTAATCAAAGAAAATAGATACACTCAACAAATACCCAAATCAAACTTTCAATGAAGATAAAAATAAAAATGACAAGAGGATGTTTCACTAAATGCAAATGAAAATGACTTTCCAATCAGCAAGCAATCCATAAAATGTAATCAATCTGAAACCTTAAATCAAATCTAAAAGACTTTTAATCAATCAAGCACTCAGATTCAAAATCAGAGATTATATCCTTGTTGATAAAAATCAAGAAGCAAAAACTTGTAAAATGACAAAGAAGGGCTTTCAATCTTTGAAAACCAATCAACAACAAGTCTTAAACTCAGAAATCAGTCAGATACTAGCATCAAAAGTTCCTCCCAGGTGATTAAAGAAAAAATTCGGTATAAAAAGACAAAAAGACCCAATCCAAAAAAAATTACAGGTAATGTCGTAGCCCAACAGTAGGGTACAGTGCAGAAATTAAAGGTTTTTGTAGGCTAGTTATGGGGCAGGGTGCAAAAATCCTTCACTGGTCTAAAAATTCAGGCGCGGCGATCAAAGGTTTTCGTAGGTTGTATATGGGTACAGTGCGGAAATGCCTGTAAACAAAAGAAAATTGGACAAAGGACAAAGAGTCTAAATGAACTTTCATATCCAGAGAGTTTGGATGGATCCCCCATAGACTCAAAGACTGAATTAAAGTGAAAAGAGGTAGGCTAAAAGCAAATGGACAACAAAAAACCACAAACAAGTCATATCCCCAGTACGGTCGCCAATTTTGTTATTGGATAAATCGATAAATGCGGACATAAACTGATCTCCCTAGATCCACTTAGATATAGAACAAAACAAGATAGGACATGGCGCTTTCCCTAAGTTATAATCATCGAATTTACTATCAAAGAAGGAATGAGTGACATACCTTTGAATATTGCTTCCTTGTATCTTTGTTTTCCTTGCTTCACTCTGGTGCTCTCGTGATATTGGATCTGCAATGACACAAACCAACCAAAGTGAAAGCAACAATAGTATATTCAATGAGAACTTATATATGTGATCAAGGAGTCATGTAATAAAATGAGAATGATTTTATGGGAAAGAAACATGCCACTGTATCATATTAAGTAAAAGTGGAAGATACAATCAAACAACCTTCATGTTGCAAGGTCCCCTTTTAGTGGCCCTTTGTTCCAACACACACACTTGCTCCAAATTTGCATGAAGATGATCCACAATAGCTTGATGGGAAAATGGAGACCTCAAGAATCAATTGAAACATGATTCCTCACACAGTATTTGGCCTATTCCTTCATTAATTCCTTGCTTAATATTTCTTATCTTTGCTTAACCTTTTCCATGAGAAACCCATCATTATATAGGGGAAGGAGAAATGGTTATGTTAGCACCCTCTAAATCTGTTTGATTGTCAAAACAAACAACAGGGGTAATTGTTTCAACCTACTTTAGAGTTGGGAACTAGCCTCCTCAACTCAAAGAGGGCTCTCTCGTGTCACTTGATATATATTTGGCAATCACTTGCTCTATTTGGTTTGTTTTGGGGGGGTTTTATAAAATTTGTTGGCGAATAAGAGGAGGGACACTCAGGGCTATGGAGTCAAAATTCTGAAATTGAATGAAAACATTGATTGGCCAATAGAACTCTCCAAAGGATAAAGGATAAATGAGGCAATGAATCTGAGTTGTAAATTGAAATTCGCAGAGTGTAAGAGGAAAGGGGGAAAACAAGTAATTGCATCAGAGCATTAATAAAATGAATTCTTAATTAGTTAGGAAGAAATACACACAATTTAAATTGTTTCAGCCGAGAGAATCAAGAGATGAATTCTGGGATTTAAACTATCCAATTCAAACAAAAGAAAGTGTGAATGGAATTAAAGAACAAAGGAAATACATACAATGAGGGAAGACAAAGCTCATATCACCACTATTAGAATCTTTTCATAGAGACTTCAAAAGCTTCTGCATATGTATTCAATTTAGTCCCAGAAAATTACAATGGAGTTTAGAATAACCAGAACTGTGCCCTTGCACTTCTTCCCACACTAATACATTCATAACCTCTATCATTTATACAATTTCGAGTTCCTTTAGTTAGAAACTGATTACAATAGCTAAACTGAAATGTTTAATCTTCTACAATGATTACAAATGACAGTTTTCAAAAAAACGTTTCATGATCCCTGCAGATTCCTTTGACGCTCCAACTCCTTCCTCTGCCATGTTCTCTTTGAAATGTCACTTATACTCTTTCAAATCTAATTCCATTTATCCATATTATCATTAAATATTTGGGAATAATATAGTTGAAATAAAAATAATTCCCAAATATTTTTCTATCCTATAGAATTAAATTTCCATAATTTAATTCATGCTCATGGTTTTTAAAACCATTTATTTGCTTGCTTCCCATGGCTTTGAAAACCATGTCTTGTTTTCCCCATTTACCCTTTCACTGTAATTTTTTTTTACTGTTACCATTTAACTGTGAAAAACATTTACTGTGTCATGTTTTTTCCAATTTACCGTTTCATTGTGAAAACCATTTACTGGTTTCTTTCCCATGGTTTTGAAAACTATGTGTTGTTTACCATCTTTAATCTTCTTCTTTTACTTATGTAAAACCTTTGGATAAACAATTACCCAAGTCTTCCTTTCATGTGCATCTTCCCATTTAATCCTTTTCCATGAAAATAAACATTAATCTTTTTAATTTGTAAAATGTGAATTTTACCTTTGTAAAACAATTTCACTGTGAGGAAGAATTTCTTTATTGAAAATTCCATAATCTTTATTGAAATGCACTCCTGGAAAAATGTCGCACATAAAACATATGATAAATGGTTGCATTTATTATATCGAGCTTGGGCTGGAGTGGTTTAATCCAAACTACTTTTCTCCCCGATATTCATCACGTAAAAACATGTGTCCAATCACCAAAACCATGATAATTTCCCTGGCCCGCCTTCACATCATTAACTTCCACGTTAATTCTATGCCCGATATGTATGTGTGCCCTCCATCCATCCTTTGACTTTTCCACATTATAAATTGAGATTCATGCCCATGATTTGACGTGATGCCATAAATTAAATATTGGATCAAATATTAATAAAAGGAATATTTTTTATTTTCAATGGGAATACGAAAATAAGGGTAAAAATTAATGAAGTGATGGAACTAACGGATTTAGATAAGCATTAAGGCTAAGTATAGGTTTGGGATATTTGCCAAATGTTTTACTCATGGAGGACATGACTATTTTGGATGATCAGTTGAGTGAAGGATTTAGGTGATGGGAGCTTGACGAAGCTGGTGAAAAAGTTTGAAAATCTGAGTGGAAAAATAACACAAGGACAAGATGCTTTGGGAAAAATTAATGCAAATTAGCAGGTGATAACAGGTTAAAGAGATTATGATCATCCCACCAAATCAAAGAAGCCAGTAGGATCCCAACCATATAGATGCCACCTCTTATTCTAGAATATTCCCTTCTAGAACCTTCGTGAAATTCGTCTCCTTTCTTAGTCTTAAAACGCCGCTGCACCCTGTCTATAGAGCAACTTGCAGAAATTTCGCAAGCTAGGTTAAGGGAAGCCTATGGAAATCAAGAATTTTTGCACTGTGTACTATATGCAGCCTACGACGTCCTTCTAAAAACAAGTTTTGTAGAGGGAGAAACCAATTACTTTTCTCATGCAAAAGATCCTTTTGAGAGCCTGAACACATGCTTGTAGAGACATCACTAGGGTGACCAAAATAATGTGTAACAAAAGCATCAAACATCTCTTTGGTTGTCTTCATTGAGGATATGTGTGGAATAATATGATCTTTCAAAGAGTAAATAATTATCTTTCTAGCCTTGGTATCATTTTTCTTCCACTGAGTTGTCTTTGACGCATCTGTTCGTTCTGGTACAAATTCCTCCACAAACTTCATTAGGTCACTCTCTTATAGAGTGATGAGTAATCCTTATTTTCAGAAGTTGAATTTAGAGGCTCCATCAAGCCTATATCCAAGAATGTTGCCCACCATGATTGCAGAAACCCTAGAAACTATAGGGCCAAAATTTTCCAAAAAATCCAAACTCTTCCAATTTGCAATCTGGGAGTTGCAGGTGATGCACTGGACTAGGGTGCACCTATCTATGAATAAATTAGTACCCAAAACCAAGGGAAAGTTCTAAAACTATATTGATATGTGGGGGCATTGCAGTTACAAGTGCAGTTGCAGTTGCAACAAGAAGATGACGACTAGCATGAAATGGTGCTAGAGAAGCTTGTGCAATGGCTTCTTCAGGAACACTTCTCTGATACCATGTTGAATTTTTATGCTTATCAACTTGTTAACAGTCCATTCAATTTTACAATAGCATACGCATCATTAAGCATAAACCCTAACCATAAATTGCATCATACAAATATCCAAGATCACAAGAAGATAACCATGCACAATATACACAAGAGATATCTTGGGAAACCCTTCTTCACAAGGGAGAAAAACTGAGTTGCAACCTTTCACTAGATAATAAATTATCCAAGAGAAAATCTCATCACCAAAAAGAAGTGCGCTAGAATCTCAAGAATCTAGCACTACACAAGAGAGAAGAATAGTCCAAGTGTGTGCTACTCAAGTGAGAGAAAGTGATCCAAGTGTTATGACAAAATGAGAGATAGTTCTCTCTATTTATAAAAGTCCAATGTGAACTTATCCTTTCCAAAAGATGTCTCTTCGTCTAGGTCGACTTTAGATAATTAGGTCTTCTACACAAGATGTTGGGCTTCTTTTTGTCTCTGGGCATCATAATGAAAGGTTGCATCAATACCTCACAAATTGTTGCACCCAGTGTGGATGTCCTCATCTCTTCTAGGGGCTATGACCCACTAGAACAATTCATCATCATCGTCAAGGGTTTCTCCCTCATGATGTGTCCACTTGATCAACTCCCAAGTGACATGTTCGCATCGTCTTCTCCCATGAGACGTTGGGTGCCACCCCAGGAAAACTTTCCACTCCTCTAACAAGTGTCATGATCAACTCAGTCTCAGAGGAGCATTCTCCAATTCAACCCATCCTGATATGGGGAGAATATCAAGGGAGTCCCCACAGATCAACCCAGCCCATCTACTAGGGGAGAAGACCCGTCTCAGGTCAACCCAGCCCAACACAACTGAGGAGAAGACTCATCTCAAGTAAACCCATCTCACTCCATTAGGGAGAACATAGGGAGAAGGCACAGGTCGACCCAGCCCACTTCTCTGGGGAGATGACCTGAAGAATGTCTCACGAAGCTGCAATCATCAACTGGTTGAGGTGGCATCCTACCGTACCATGGTGGTCAACACGATAGGTCAACTTGTGGGAGGCATAAATTTTTCATACAAACTCTCATTGACATGATTTTTGCATCGTTGGAGAGGTCTCGATGCATAGAATAGTGTCAGGGGGTCCACACTATGCTGGGAAATTTCCATTTTATTCCTCAAAATGGCCCCATAAGGTTTTAACCCCCAATTTTCCAAATTGGGACCTACCACTAAAATGGCCCTCCAAGTTGATTCCTCCAATTTTTCCACTCTTAAAGGATTGAGATAGATGAAAAATAATATAATGATCCAATCTAGATCATACCTCCCCATTTAGAGAGGATTTTGGTCCGCAAAATCTTTACTAAATGAGGCGAGGAAATTTTTCGTCTACCTTCTCCATGGAGTACCACTTTGCTTTTCCTAGAAGTTGTTCTTTAACCCAATCTGCCAAAGTTCTTGTTATCCCTATCTTGTAGTTTTGAACCACTTCTGGAAAAGTATTTCCTATGTTGAATTTTCCTAAGCATATGGTGCAAAGTCCTCTATGGAAGGTAGGACCTGCTCCTACTCTTGATCCAACATGGAAGGCTCGTAGAGTTTGAGATTCTCCACATTCACTATTAAGTAAATGTGCATGTATGGGGGTGGACTGAGTTTGTAGGAATTATATCCTACCTTTTCCAATACCTCAAAATGAACATACCGCAGAGCCTTGATCTTCTTACTAGAACCGTGTAGCCTTTCCTTATTCAACTATAACCATACTTTGTCTCCCACTCTAAATGTTATCTCTATTTTGTGTTGGTCATGTCTAGCCTTGTACTTTTCATGTGATTTCTTCAATGTCTCTTTTACTTGCAAATGGATTTGCATGATATTCTCAATAAATTTTTCTACCTTTAATGCTTCTCTCATGAGGTCCTCCCTCACTCCTCCTTACTGTTCATATACAACATCTAAGGGTGAAGGTGGAAAATACCCAAAGAAAGTTTCAAAAGGTGACTTACCAATAGAAGTGTGGACTTCTCTATTATAAGAGTGTTGTATATAGATCAAATTTTCATTTTAGGTCTTCAGATGCTTTTGATTGTAACCCCTCAAAAGTTGCACTGAAGTCTTGTTGACTACTTCCATCTTCCCATTTGTTTGTGGATGGAATATTGTATACCTATTCAACTTAGTGTCCATCTTCTCCCACAATGTAGTCCAAAATGCACTAAGAAATCTAGTATCCTTGTCCCAGATGTTGCTCCTTGGTATCCCAAAGTGAACCCAGACTTGCTCAAAGAACTTGATTGTTTCTTCTTGTCCATTGATGGTATTTTTACAAGGCATGAGAATGCACATTTTGTTGAACCTTTCAACTACCACAAATAAATGGTTGTGTCCCTTCCATGTGGTTGGTAAACCTCCCACAAAATCCATGTAAATATTTTCCCAAGGTCGAGTGGGTACAAGTAATGGATGGTATAGACCTTGATTCCTATTGTTGGGCTTGTTGGTACAACAAATTATACATCCTCTAATATACCATGCTACATATTCTTTCATTTTAGGCCAATACACACACCTATGTAAGTTGGAAATTGTCTTCCCAACACCAAAATATCCTGCAACCTTGGAGGTGTGACACTCTCTGGTAAGTTGCAATCGTTCACCTTCAGGAACACATGGATTTTTGAGCTTATAGAGTAAACCATTCTATAAATGATATTCAACCTTGTTGTCACCTTATTCTATATGAATTTGTCCCTGTAACTATTGAAACACATTTTGAAGTCCTCATCTTCTGTGTATGCCTCTTTGTATGTATCATGGATAAAACACTCCATGTGCATCAGAGTTCCCAAAGTTGTAATATTGGATGTGGGTGGTCATGAAAGCATGTCTTCCAACTTATTTGCATTTGCCTTCTTATATTTTATGACTAAATTAAATTGTTGTAAAAACCCCATCCACTTGTAATTCCTGGTTTGTTGTAGCTTAGTGTAGGTCTACAAATACTATAGTGATTGGTGATCAATGTGGATGATGGTATCCTTTCCCATTAGATAGTGCTTCCACATTTTGACAGCTTGTCGTAGGTGGGTTAGTTGAGAAATACCGATGCAACCCCCCTACTCCCCCGTATGGTTGCGCGACCTCCCAGTCTTGGATCTCCAATTATTGAGTCTGATGACTCTCTGAAACCTTAATGGTTTCCTTCTGTATCAAGACACAGGCCCTTTCGGCTTCCTTGGTGCAGGTATGATAGAACTCGCGACCTTCCCTTTTTCTCTGTTGCGAAATCTCATAGTGTTGAGTGATAGCTCCTTTTCAGATAAGACCTCTCTAGAATGTGACATTGGACTATGACCACACGATTTGTGGGCGCAGCCACGAGAAGTTTGGGGTTAAACTACTTTTGGGCCCGCAACCTTCCTCAAGCCTCCATGTGTCCTCTCGACGAAACCACTGTTTGGATTGCGGCCCGCCCTCGATATTTTAAACTCCGCGCAAATTTTGTCCCCGCAATGCCAAGGGATCGTCGATCTCACGATCTTAACGATATTTTCTAAAAAAACGATTCATATATGTGCCTTTCAAATCTACAGACTAGATCTATCCCTCCTAGATTAATGGCTGTGACCTTTTCGCAATTCCAGACTTCAGGGTTTTAAAATCTCAAACCCAACTCTCTTTTGTACGTCAATCTCCCAGAGTTGACGATTGACGGATACCTGTCCTTCTCAATCAACGGTCCTGCCCTCACTTTGGGTGTTTGACCTTTCAACTCAGATCAACGATCATGCTTCCCTCTTCTCGATCGATGGTCGAGATCTTCTCCAGGTCTTCAGACTTCTTCTATCTCAAATCTCAAACTTCTCTTCCCCTCGGGTACGCAAAATCTTTCCATGTGTCCTCTTAAATCATATGGCCTAAGGTTTCTTCTGGTCTTTACCCGGAGTTCACAGATCTACGCCACATCTCCTCTGATCTGACGGCTATAAATCACTTCGGGACTTTACCCGGAGTTCACGGATCTATGCCACGTCTCTCCTAGATCTATCAGCCCATATTCACTTCGAGTCTTCTAGCCTTCGGGGTTCGGTGATCTCATTTCTCAAAATGAAACCCCACCACATCCTTCTCGGAGTTCTTGATCTATTGACAAGTGTCCCCTTGCCAATCGACGACTCATGGCTCTTTATCTCTTCAGGCTTCGGCTGTTTCAACACTTTAACCTCCGCCTTCCTCTGGATCTTTTGACCTGTCGACATGTATCCTCCTAGATCCAATGGTCCAGATTCACTCTAGCCCTTCGTCTCTCCTCGCTTTGGGTGTTTCAAGTTTCAAACTTGCCTCCTCCTGAACTCATGATATTTGACGATTCAGATACAACTGATCGATCAACGACTGAGATTTCACTTTGAATTTCCAGCTCTCCAAGCTTCAAAAATCTCAAGTTTCAAACCTTGATAGGTTCTCTCTCCTCTGTGTGTGAGCGTTAAGACTTGTGCACCTTCCTCTGATCAGACAACTATCGATCCTTTTCACTATGATCCAACGATCACCATCACTCCTCCTCCCGAGCTTCGGATTTCTTCCCGCTTAGAAGATTTATCAGTCTTCAAAGGTTTCGAACCTTTGCTCCTCCTACGAGTCCGACTCTGGGATCTTGTCAACACTTACGAAAAGTGATATCTCTTCTGAGATTTATCCTTAAGGAATTCGACTCCCATGCACACCTTGCATTCTCATGATTTTGATAACTCAGATTGAAGGATTTCTTGAAAAGAAATTCTTCTCACCCACCTGGCGTTCTTCTGCTCTGGTTCTTCGACGCTTGGTCACTCCTTGACATTGTGCACACCTTGCACCTGACCTAGGTTCCCCTTGTTCTCTCTCTGAACTCTTTTGAGTCAATATGAGACTCAATCGACACACTCCTTGCATTCGAGATGCAAACCTTGCATACAAGTGTCAGAAGAGAAACAATTGAAACTCATCCAGTTTCGTCATGAACTCATACAATCAATCTCTCAAACAATCATACATGAATGAACTGAAATAAATCACCTACACAAAATATAACATTCATTCATCCATACATCAAATGAACACAGTCCAAGGTTTAGGACAATTATGTATGTTCTATTCATTCATGAAAACAAATTACATAGTGTTTCTTCTACTATACTATGTTCTATGATCTCTTTGATCTCTATCTCTTACAATACTCATACATTCTCCTCCGTTTCTGGTCTATTACAATGAAACAATGAACTATCTAAGGACCGGCTTCACAAGCTCTTGTTGTCCTGTCTGTAACTTATCCTATCAACTCTTAGTGGTTACCTAATCTATCCTATTTCAATAACTAACAGTCATTGCTAGATAAGTGTCAACACTCCATATCTGCAATCTCTTATAGCCCTTCACGACTTTACAAACAAGTTACATTTTAAAAATGGTGCTTTCAAAATATCTCAACAATCGATTTAATTTTGAAATTAATGTTGATTTGAAACTCTGCCATGCTGAGATGTCATTTTGTTTCCTCCACGCTTGCATGTTTGGCTTTGAAGGCGATGCTCCTGCATCAAATACCCCATGAAATACTTTAGAATGATAACATACTAGCCTTCCTCCTTGCATCAAAACTACTCCCATGGAATACCCACTTACATTTGTCTTCACTTAGAAGGGCTTCTGCAAGTTTGGTAGCATGAGCACTGGTGCTTGAATGATCTTTCTTTTCAACCCATCAAAGGGATTTTGTTGATTCTTCCCCCATTGGAAAATGTTACCATTGGTTGTTATGGCATGGAGTGGTGTAGCTACTGCTGAAAATGAAGCTATGAACTTCCACAAGTAATGGTTTCCCCCCAAACAAATCCTAACTTTAGTGAATTTTTTAAGAATTGGCCATTTCATGATGGCCTCCATCTTTGCAGGATCTATCTTGAGCTCCCCTCCACCGATCACATACCCCAAATACACCAAACACTGCTAAGAAAACTCACATTTCTTGAGATTTCCATGTAGCTGGTACTTTTTTAGAGTCTTTAACACATGCATAAGATGTGACATGTGTTCCTCCTAGGTAGCACTATAAACTAGCATATCATCAAAATAGACAATATCAAATGAATCTAGATAAGGGCATAAAACATCATTAATTAGTCTCATAAATGCAGCCGGTCTATTTCATAAATCGAATGGTATAACCAACCATTCATACAAACTTGTCTTGAAGGCAGTCTTCCAGGTATCTTCTTCTTTGACTCATACATGGTGATATCCTGATTTCAAATCCATGTTAGTGAAGTATTTGGCATGTTGCAGTTAAATCATCGATCATTGGCTGAGGGTATCGATTCTTCAACATAATCTTGTTCAATGCTCTATAATCGATACACATTATCCAAGTCCCACCCTTCTTAGGAACAATTATGATAGGTGACCCAAAAGGTGAGGTACTTGGTCGAATCACACCCTTCTCCAACAATTGTTGCAGTTGCTTCTTCACTTCATTTGCTTCTATAACATGTTGTCTATATAGCCCAATATTCAACAATGGGGAGTCTAGAAACAACCATATTTCATGCTTTGTATCCCTCTTTAGTGGTATCCCTTTAGGCTCCTTGAACACTCCTTTGTATTTTTGTACTAGCAAACATTGCAACTGATGTTTTTTCTCTTTATCACACCCCTCTATGGATGCCTTCACTCTCATGGACTCATCATCAGACTAATTTTCTTTTATGAAAAGAAAAACATATTTCTTACTAGAACTAATCAACTTCTTGGCTTGGTTGGCACTTACTAGTGAGATCTTTCACTTTCCTTTGTGCACGTTGATGATGAAGGATTTTCTCATCCTTGATGAGGTGGTATTGTTTGGATCTCCACATGAATATAGAATCCTTCATATACATGTAGGGGCTTCCAAAAAATAATCCGCATACATCCAATGGTACTACATACAATTCTACTTCATCTATAAAATTTTCACTTATAGAAAATTTAATATTACACTATTTTGATACTTTTATATCTGCATCCTTGTTTACCCAACCCAAGGGATAGGGGATAGGATGATCATGAACCTTCGATCCAAGTTTCTTGACTAGATCCGTTGCTATGAGATTAGCATGTGAACCAGGGTCAAACAGAGCATCTATCTTGTCTTCTTGACCTGAATATTAATGTGGAAGAGCTTGGTCATCTCATTCTCTTCCTGGTGATGAAGGATACTTAGATTCACCTCCTTTTGCACAGATGTGCAGACAAAATTTTCATCCACATCTGAGCTACTTTCAACCTGATTGCTTGAATCTGTGGCTAAAAGATTCTTTTTCTTTTCGTCCCTCTTGTGGTTCTTCGAGTTCAGCTCAGGATGCAGTTTCCAGCATTTTTTCCTTGATGTGGCCATCAATGTTGCAATGATTACAATGGTTGCTAATATATTTGCAATGATGTGTAGTGGTTGGTGTATTCTTATATTTCCCCCTTTCCACTTCTTCTTCCCCTCCTTCGAAGCTTCCTAGTGCTCTTTCTGCATCGAACCACTTGGTTGCCCCTTCTTTTGGCCTATGTTTTCCAGGTACTGTGTTGTTGATGGTTCTAAATTCACATGACAACAATAAGGGGTTACTCTCGGTAAGAAGTCCCAATTAGAACTCTCACCATTTAGGATAGGGAACCCTTCCAGAATATGGCCCGCCAACCATTGTTGGTTTGGTTTTACTAGTCGTGGCTCGGTCCACTGATGAGGTTGAATGATGGATGTTTATATTTGAATGACACGCAATCCTCTCACCTTCATCTGTATTTTACAGAAAACCCCTTCACACTAGAAGCAAGCACAAATCAGCTTGCATCTCTTTCCTAGATCATGAGCGAAATTAGGGGTCTATATTTGAACATGAATCAGAACTATCCAAGGATGTTGTGAAAACAGTTAAACCATGACCGAGCATAGTGGTTAATCAACAATCATCCTTTCATATTGGATGGCAAGCATATCCTATGTATTGAAGGAACCATCCACACACTAATTATCTTCTTGCGTGAATGGTGAAGTTCCAAAGTATAAAGGTTGAAAGCCAAAACATATATCTTTATGTAGCCAGGTGCAACAATTATTCAAATAAATATCAATAGTTGGCATTCATCCCCTATCAGGCTCAAAGGCCACTACTTTCCCCATCCATCGAATGTTAAAATGCACTAAATAAATCATGAAGGAATGGAAAGGAAAGTTTGACCAGACTAGGGGACATGCAAATATCTTTGTCGGGGCTATGGATGCTCACTGGCAGCAGAGCAAGGTCTGTGGCACTGTGTTGGCTCCATCGGGGCTATGGATGCTTGTAGGTAGTGGAGAAACACCTGCGAGATATCTATATATGCACCTGGTGAAAAATCTTTTTATCTCAAACCTATATCAGCGCCACGATGAAGATACCAACCCAGATCGTCGATGCAGTTTAAGGAAATAAATCTCATCAACATTTATCCTTCGTCTACATCAGACGATCCCTACTAGCCAATATGCAAGAATTTCCAGTGACTCCACCTCAATGAAATATTTAAGGTAACTATTGCGCATTATTTCAGAAATTTCTGGTCTTAAAAGCAATTTTATGACCCTCTACATTTTCTACTTATCAGTTAGGAAGGACTAACATAGATTCTGGCTTCACCCACTGTATCACCATTTGTTGCACGCACACAACAACCTCCCAATTTTCTTGTATTAGCATCTCTCCAAGACAAGAAATTGGGACCCCTCAAATTCTCCCTACTAGGACCCTCGCACTCTCTCTCCCTCTCTCGTGTAAATGACTAATCTTGAATTTTCCTCCCTCTCTACCCACATTTCCACTTCCAATTCCTCGGATCACGTCGACCTGTCGATTCTTACTTCAACAAGCTCCTTCTTCATGAAATGATACATATCGTATCGACGTACACATCCTTTATTTCACCTCTACATTGGCGTTCCATTGATTTATTTCACCTCCACATGAGTCACTTCCCTCGAAACTTGGTTGATGCGCTAGCACACCTTCATTAAACTCCACTTACACGCATTTTTATCATTGGAAAAGTGCGCATGATCAACATTGAAACATCAATAGTTTCTGCACAATTATCTTTGCCATGCGCAGACATTTCACCAGTTGACCTCCTTCCATTTGTGCCTATGCATTGCATATTGACAACGCTCTTCCCTTTCACTTCACTACATTCCATATTAGCGAGGTTTGTCTATCCCTTGCTAATGCACTGCTTGTTGATAAGTTTCCCTCTCCCATCACCGATGTGCTAATGGAAGGATGTTGACCCCTCGTCATCATCGAGTCTATTGAAGATGATCTTCTCCCTCTCATCAATGTTGATCAGGTTGGTGTGGCTCACCTTCACCTTGAGGCCTATCTCATCCTCTTCCACCTTGGACCCTTCTTACTACATCCTTCAATTAGTCTCCTAAATGGTTTCCAATGACTAAACTCTCCACGCCTATCTAGGTAGTTGGTCAATGATTGCCTATATCACTTGATCCACTTCAAATTGTAGTTTTAATCAAGGTTGTGGTGTCCCCAAAAGCTTTGTTCTCACACATGGTACTAGCTTGTTTTCTTTGTGTTTCTTGATGTTATGAATAAGTATTCATTGTGAAAGAATTACCTAGCATCAGATGGGTTAACCATAACACCTATTGGTCTTGCACTGGTTCTGAAACACGCTTCAGAAGAAATCTGCTCCTCCCTGCTCTTACACAATGCTAAGTACTTTGAACATCAATTGGTTGTTTTGGTGGATTTATAACTTTGTGCTACTAATGCATTGCCCCAGATTCAATGGGTAAATTAAGAGCCTATATATCACATATGACACAAGAACTAACAAAACATAATTTGGATGAAGCGACAGCGAAAGAGAGACCGAAAATTTCATTAAAAAATGCCTTTGAGCGCAATTTTTCAATGTCCATCAAAATGAATTTTTCTTCCTGGAAATAGGCCAGTCATATGATTTCCGTCGTTACAATCCCAATGCAACTTGCAGAATTGAAATTTGAGGCCCAAAAGTTACTAAACAATCGCCACGAAGTTCTCGCCCAAACCAACCTCGTTATTCGTGGCATCGATGAAATGTTCAAATGGCATGATAAATCATTTCCCTAGAAGAATTTATCTGCGCTCTTCACGGTGCAAGAAACAAAACTCAAATCCGATGTCGTATGAGCAAGTTATTGATCTTTAAAATCCTTCAAAAGCATTGGTATAGGTCTGCATCTTTCCAGTCACGCCTCCCTGCAAAACTACTCTGGTTGAAAGGTTTATGTTATGCAACTTAGACTATTAAATTAAATAATTTTTATTTAATTTAAATTTAAATTATTTAAATTTAAAATCTTATCTAATAAAATAAAATAAAAGATAAATATTTGAATAAGAATTGCAAAAACAATGTCATAACAAAAGTTCTTAAATGCGTGGAGTAATGGTGGGTGAGGACCCATGGCCCACGTGCCCCCCTCCACGTTTCCTCATTTGTTTTAAAATATGAGCGCTCGTTACCCTTGAACAAAGCTTCAAACACTTGTTGGTAGGCGTAGTTACCATGAACTCCAATGCTATACTCGGTAAACTCAACATTAAGTCCAACGCTATGGTCGGCACACTTAATACCAAGTCCGGTTCACACACTCGGAGGATTAACATCAAGTCTATTGCACACATCGAAGCAACAAATGGTGAACCCAGTGAACTCTCATTGTTTGGAATAGGGAAATCATCCAAATTCTGGCACGACAGTGATTTACGGTTTGTTTTTATTGGTCGTGGCTTGGTCCATCGTTGAAGGTGAGTGATGGATGGTTATGCAAACTGAATATGTGGATGAAGACTATGTAAATGCGGGTATCTAATCTACTTCTAATCTACTCTATCCTTGCTAAGAGTGAATTAATGTAAATGAATGATCTATGACATGAAACTAGCTCTACCAATAGCTTCACTCAGGAAACTGAAATGAAGAAATAAAGTATAACGCATGCACATGAATATATAATCTAAATAGTTTAAGTCACTATATCACATACATTCACAGCTCATTCGCTCATGATATGTAATATAAGAAAGAGTAACAAAACTGCAAGAAAACATATATTGAGTCAGAATAGTCCATAAAAAAACATGCTCTTGAAGCCCGTGTGAGAAACAAACATTCTGCTTGAAATAGTTCACAGCAAAACAACAACACATGCAAGTCCTCTCAGTCAAAAGTTGGCCCTGGGGGCTTCTTCGTTTTAACAGTTTCAACAATAGTACATGAAAACATTAAGGAAAGCTCTCCAATTTTAGTTGACATTGTATTCCCAAAATAGTTCAAAAGTATACCATGTTTGAAGAGCCAAAATTCCTTTCTTTTGGTTCAATTCAAGTATTTCTTGAGGTTCAGTATGATCTTTGGCCTTCTGTCTCCCTCTGTGACCTCTTGTCTTCCAATGTTTGTCCTCATCCTCTTTGTGATGATCAGTAACAAAGTTGTTACATTTCGAGTTTGTATTCTAGCGCTAGTGAGTCGTCATGGATTTTGGCCATATGTGCCTTACGCATCATGAACACTGGCCTAGGCATGGGAACATCTTCGTCATCTGAGTTTGACAATCGATCGTCATGCAGTTTTTAGACCTCCACTTCATCCATTTGCCTGAAATTTTCTTTGTTGCTCCTCTATCATTGCTACATCTTTCGTTATTTCTCCTTTGTTGTCTTTAGCTATAGATTGCATTGCAAAAATGTTAAGGGCGACCCTCCTTCGCTTGGTACCTCACACCATTTAACATATAGTAGATGAGAGTAAATCCAAATAAGTCATCAATACTAATCATTAGAACACATATAATTGAGACATTAAATAATTGAAATATCAAGTAAGCTTCATTCAATCCCTGGTTTGTTTGCTCATGATTGAAGCGTTGTTTTTTCTGGAGCTGCCAACAAGATACCAAATCTTTATCTAGAAAAAATAAGGTAATAAGTTAGGAATTTCTTAAGACCTATAACAAGAAAGTTATGGTCATTTTAAGAAAAGCAGTTTTTAAGGTTTGGGAACTCCTCCGATTGCAACTCCTCTGATTTGCATCGGAGGAGTTGATGAGAACTTCTATGATTTGCATCAC
>JZKD02S1172305.1:0-12708 GCA_000966675.3 Picea glauca
GCACTAGGTGCTCCAAGGGTGACGCTCATCTCATTCTTTCCCCCTTACGCGACATGCCCTTTTGGATGCACTACGTGCACCAAGGGTGCCACTCGCCTCATTTTGTTTCCCTTGCTCGACTTGCCCTTTGGGATGCACTACATGCTCCAAGGGTGCCACTTGCCTCTTGAATGACTTGGTATACTTAAAAAACCCATGGATTCAATACTCTGCCATGTGATCTTGTGGGAGAGTAAAGGCCTCTAAGTAATAAGGCCCCTGCCTTATTGCACACCCCTTAGAATCATCGTGAGGGATTGTCACAGTCTACCCTCACAGAATTGTGGGTCTTCTCAAACTAGGTAATCGTTAACCTATAGCTCAAGCCACAACATGAGTTCTAGTGGGCTGTGGTAGGGTTGTTGTCCACACCTCTCCCTCAACATCTCTGGTAGTCATGTGTGACCCCTCTTCTACACATGTGAGTTTGGTCG
Organism: Picea glauca; assembly: GCA_000966675.3. NCBI lineage: Eukaryota > Viridiplantae > Streptophyta > Pinopsida > Pinales > Pinaceae > Picea > Picea glauca. Next base: position 474 of record JZKD02S1172305.1, read on the forward strand.
ACAAGCTATCATCATCCTGCATCATCAATGAATCATGTCGAAATAAAATCCATAATAATAACATCTAATCATATGAACATATGTCATATATACAACAATCAAACCCCAATAGTGCTCTCCCTAACTCGATCTGAAGTCCAAGGGTTTCATCGATGCCTCAACATCCTCGAGGTCCAAATCCTGCACACTCAGGAGAACTGAGTCAATAGCACCTATCTAAGTCAATCCAGAAAAATAACATATAATCACATCCATAATGCCTCACATTCATAATCAACGAACAATAGTATCATAATCTGGATCACTTGCAAGCAAGTGTCCTCAAAGAATAAGTTCGCTCAGTGCGGGCAAGAGTGGGATGTTACACCTTGCAGCACATAGTGTGTCTTGAAGGGAATGTCAGGTGAATAAAATGGAAAGTGGTGAGTGGGACCCTTGGAGCACGTAGTGCATCCTAAAGTGCACATTGTGACTTTAACTGGTAATTTAATAAACTTAGTGCCTAGAAAACTATGCCTCCTTAGGACATGATCGGCCTTTAAATGAATGATGTGATAAGTAGAGTTTAATAACTAATTTTTCCATTAAGAACTGTTGCTAAGCCTAGTGAATTGAAAACCTGGGTTTGAGTATAACCTTAGAACAAAAAAAACAAACTAATTAGACATATAACAGGAAGGGGGTAAAGAAAATTCAAGCATTAATAAATAAAGTAGAAATTTTAATAAAGGTTTAATTAATTAAAGGGGTATTTGGTTGATTTTGTCTAAGCCTGCTAATTCCGAACTTAGTTATAAAAAGGGGAAACTTTAAGAGAAAGGGAAACTTAAAGAAAAGGGGGAAACCTAAGGAAAAGTGGAAACTCAAAGAGAAGGGGAAACTTAAAAGAAAAAGGGGAATGTCTAACTTAGTAAGGAATGTAGCCTTTGAAACTTTCTATTTATGAACTAAACTAGGAATTAAGTAAGACGTAAGTCATTTAAGAATTGTAAGGGAATATTTTGACATCGATGAGCATTTTTAGGAATGATTTTAGGTGGGTTAGGGAAATAGAAAAAATTAATTAATTAATTAATTCATTTGCTAGAGCAACTAGGGGATCGGGCGACATGTGTACGAGGGAAGTTTTTCGAAATTAATTCAATGAAAAAGGAATCTAATGAGGGTTTAAGAAACTAATGACTAAAAAACTCTATAAAAAGGATTGGGAGGAGTATGGATAACATATGGCTTGTCTAACATTATGCTACTGAAATATCTTCTTGATTGAACTTTCTCTTATGGGATTTGGGATACCCAGCTCGGGTAGCGAGTGGTATCTTGACCTTGCGAGGCCAACTGGGTGATAGCATTCTCTGGTATTATTTCTGTGGACCCTTTGCGGCTTGGGTGGCTCATGGGGAAGAATAATACCCCTATCATTAGATGGGAGGTACCGGTGAGGTCTCATCTTCGCCTCGTCGTTGTCGGTAAAGGTATGCATGTTAAAGTTGTTACTTGTAATAAAATTTATTTTACACTCATTTATTTATTGTATTCGGATGATGATTTCATTTCCATGATATTTCCTTGAACATGTATTTCTATGGTGATTGTAACATATTATTTTTCATAAAATCAAAATTTGCATCTCCTGTTTACATTTCTTTATTCCTTGATTGCATGTTTTTCATTATTGTTTCTCTATGGAGAAGATCTGGATGCAGATTTGTGTTTTTATATTTTGTTCCTTTATCCTTTAAGTTATTAGTCTATGCTTGAGAAGTCATCCAAGAGTTGAATCGACTATATTTCACTCTAGTGTTAAATATTTAGATTCAAATACTCTTCTTTCATGTGCATGGATAATAAGTGTAGGATCATTTCTATGCCCAACAAAAGAGACTTCCTCCTTCCATGTTTATGGTATCGATTTCACACAGAGTGCTCCTTGTTTATTTTTATGTAGTCCAATTTTCAATAGCGCAAGAACCATCATTCCTTCCAATTGTCTTCTCGCTTTCTTATATTCTTGTGGTGCAGTGATAGTTCCACTTGTCAAATTATTGCCTCTGTTTTATAAACCTTTCCTACATTTTTGTCGTTATGTCCTTGTGTTTTGATCGTTATGTTTTTATAATTGTTCATTGAGAATCAATTTCGGACTGTAGTTTTTTTTCATTTGGAATGATTTCTTAAATTTGGGCCACAACCTTAACAATGGATAATCGGAGGGGGATTCAGTCTCTGCACTACATTTTGGTTAATGCTGCATTCATTTCCTGCGTTTTTGTCTTGGTTTTGTTGCGATTTGAATCGTTGAAATGTGTGTGGTTTTATATCTGTAATGATTTTTTTCATTTCCTATAATCTGTAAGTTTTAAATATGTCATTACTGTCTGGATTCATTCCGGAAAGTGGATCATTGTTGTTCTAGCACCCAACATAAGTTTATGGTGATCTCTTGTAATTATTCTAATAAGTTATATACATATTGATTATGATGAAATGGATATAATTTATGAATTGGTCGAGTGACATTGATGTCTATTGTTGTTATAATAATGATACGATCCTTCATGGTGAAGGGAAAAGACTTCCAAATCCCAAAAACCTGGGTGTTAGGGATGTGTTAATATTTAAAAACTGTATGTTTAGTCAAATTAATTTTCACTTGGATAATCTTTTTTATTCTCTAAAAGTAGAACTGCCCAGCAAATGATTCTTGTACACTTTTACACCCCACACTTTAGCCATATGTTGATAACAATAAGATGAACTGACAACATGTGTGGCTTTGTCTATTGGTGGTTGTCTTGGTTCATGTAAAATGAAATAAATAATCTTATATGTTTCACCGTCTTTTAGCATCGACGACCCTAAAGATTTGATGCTTGTGGAAGCTTGTTGGCTAGTGGTGGTTTCCTTATATTTATCTATTTATCGAATTATGAATATTCTTGGCACGCTTTAGTATTTATCCATTGGTTGAAATTTTAACCTTACGACTATCATTGAAATCCCAACGTGTTGACAGTTGGTAATTGATAATTCTGTTCCCAAGATGTTGGGTTACTTGTGCCTAGATTTTAGATAACCAAGATGATGTTTTATAGGTCTGTTGCCACAGAATATCCGCCCATTCTCTTGCAAAGTTATTTATGAATGTCAGATCTCAGCGTGAAACCTCCTTTATCACTGACAGACCAGCCTTAGATATATGATTGAGCAAGTCCTCGCCTTCCCTTCTCTGTGGATAAAGGAACCTCTAAGTTCAGTTTCCCTTCAAGATTTACCACTCGCCAGCTAAGTTTATTGTACATTTACTTTTACTCTTATAACCTTTGTGTTCGTAATGCGTTCTTTTACCCTTTGTTTTAAATTTACTTTCCAAAATATGGATATTTCAGTCACCGTACTTTTAAGTTTTATTCCAAATATATACATATAATCAGATTATTGAAAATCATGTTTTTTCCAGCTGGTTAACTAGCATGAGGGAGTGATTTTAATTTTATTTCATCTCTCCCTTATCTTGGGTGGTTAGTGTTTGGTGCTTAGGTAATCACCCTCGGGCCCAATCCTTGACTTTCTGCCTCTACAATTTAAACCTTCTCCCATGGGTTGTCAACTTAGGTCCCTAAACTTTTACCTCATCCATCAGATTCTAGAAAGGTATGTTATAATTGGTGCACCTTCTATTTAAACTAGCCTTAGTGTAGGAACACCTTGACATCTTAGTAGTGGCAAGGTTGGGAACCCGCCTAGTGATCTTAAGTTTAAATAGGGACTCTTGCTGGTTGACTAAGATTTTGTTTAGCTGATTTTGATGGGATTCTTAGACCACCTTCCTTCATGGGATATAGGAATTTCTTAGTATAGAACATTGCGTGCACCCAGTTTTATGCATTAGTTTACCATTTTAGAGTTTGAATTCTTGCGTTGTTAAAAATTTTGTCTGTAGGGTCTTAGACCCTACTGCGATAATAAGTATTGACTGTATTTGTCCCGCATTGACAGCAGTTGGTTGTTAGAAGGCTTGCATCCCTAACTTCAAGTATGTAAGAAAGTTAGGGATTTTTATTCAAGCGCCATGCATTTAGTGAATGAACTAATTGGATATACATGTTTAAATACTTAGTTTTTGGAATGTTGGTTAAGCTTAGTTGTCTTGCGCGCATGAAAACTTAGGATATTGAATGATGTTTGTTTTATTTCAATTTCTTCTGTTGCACACCTTGAGAAGTAAATATATGAATGGTTGTGGAATTATTTATTTAAGCTCCATGAAATGATGATTTTTATGTTGGTTGAGTAGTGGATTATTGTGCCATGAGTTAATTTGGTTTTGATTGGTTATGTATTTAGACTTTTGCGTTGTGTAGATAGAATGATTATTTAATTGTATTCTAATGCGCCAATAAATATTGATGATAATGGACTGATTTAGAACTAAATTGTTGATGCATGATTGTCAACAGTAACAATTACCCTCACCCTTGTTATTGATGTTCAAACTGATGGCATGAAGTCTTAGTTGATAGTTGTTTTATGTTGTCTGATTCATGTGCATTTTGTTCGTCCTCGTATGGCGATGTTTGAGTGTTTTTTTCTTATTACTTTCCTACACAAATACAAAAAAAAATCATGTTGGTTATGTGAGGCTTGTTCTCCTAACGATGAGGTTCATTACATCTAATGAGAAAAGTAATGTTGCAATCTGTTGAACACAGTAACGTCACAATGCGACGAACATAAACTGATGTCACATTGTGACCAACATGGCCATGATGTCACAATGTCGATAGTAACATTGCATTGTGACGAAAAAAAACATATGTTGCAATGTGTCTCTCATTGTTGTCTTGTCATAATGTGATGAACATTTTCTCACATTGCAATGTGACACACATATCCCGATGTTTCAATGTGACAAATATTTCCAAACATCACAATGTGTCAAACAAAGTAACGTTCCAATCTACCAACCATTGCAACAATGCAATTTGATGAACATTGTCGTGTCATTACAATATAACAAATATATATATGGATGTCGCAATGTGACGAACATTGCCTATTGTCACAATCTGACGAACATATATGGGCGTCGCAATGTGATGAACATTTCCCTATTATCACATTTTCATGAACATAAACAAATGTCGCAATGTGATGAACATATCCCTATCGTCACAATATGATGAATATATCCTCACATTGTAATCTGACACACATATCCTGACGTTTCATTGTGACAAACATTTTCAATCATCACAATGGGATGAACACAACCCATTGTTGGAAGGTGATGTACACAACCCAATGTGGCAATGTGACAAACATAGACCAACATTGCAATGACATGAACATTTCTCGACGTCGCAATGTGACAAACATAACCAATTGTTGCACTATGACAAGCCTACTCAACGCCATAATGTGATGAACAAAAAACCGTCATCGTAATTTGACGACCATAAACTTACGATGTCATTTGATGAATAAAAGTTGATGTCACAACGTGATGAATGAAACATGTTGTCACAATGTGATAGGAACAAAACATGATCAACATTGCAATGTAGTAGTGACATAGTAGCCTATGGTTAAGCATAATCAACATGACCCACCATAATCACATCTCAATGGTCAACGAAAGTCATCCATGGGCATGGTCGACCATAATAAATCTCAATCAACCATGGTCAAGCATGGTCATGGTCAACTATAGTCAACCATAGTCAACCATGGTGAAGGACAACCACGATCAACCATACTGAACCTTTCCTTCCCAATGTCAACCAAGGTCTACCAAAGTTAACCATGGTCATGGTAAACCATAGTCAACCATGTATTAATGTATTAATATTTTAATAATGTATTACTACTTTATTTTATACATTAATCTATTAATGTTTTAGTAATGTATTACTAATTTATTAATGTATCATTTTATTAGCGTATTAATACTTTATTAATGTCTTAATGTATTAATACTTTAGTAATGTATTTATTAAAAATGTATTAATGTATTAATTAATTAAATTTATACAATAACGCGTTAATCTCGATCATAATCATGACCATAAGAAACCACAATCATGGTCATTCTCAATGGATGTATTAATGTATTAATAATTTAATAATGTATTTGTTAATGTATTATTAATTTAGTAATTTATTATTAATATATTAATATTTTAATACTTTAGCAATGTATTACTAATAATGTATTAATTAATCAATACATTACATAATTAATGTATTATTACTTTAATTTTACATTATAGTAATATAACAATTTATTGTCAATGTATTAATACTTTAGTAATGTATTTATTAGTGTATTTAATGTGTTATTAATGTATTACTTTATTAGTGTTTTAATACTTTAACATTGTATTAATTAATAATTAATTAATATATTAATTGATTAATGCATTACATTATTAATATATATTAATCAATTATTAATTTACATAATACATTGAATTAATACAACATTCAGTATTATACAATTAATACTACTTTAATAATGTATAACTACATTAATAAATATTACTTATTATTTATATATAATGATGATGATGATGATGATGATGATTAACGTCCACTAAGACCTAATTTGTCCATCAGACCTTAAGAGGGTAAGTGATTACTTGTGATTCTTTAGAATTTTGTTTATTTGCCGGAAAAGCATTAAGAGAAGTTTTCTGAGATCACCATACTTTTGTTAAGTTAAGAGGTTAGGAAGGTTGGTAGTGTGATCAATATTTTGAAAATGAGATCTAGGCTGGACAATCTAAGGGAAAGTGTTTTTCATCTTCAACCTTCTTAGTGTCACAAAGGTGACACACTCTTTCATCCCAAGGCATTTTAGGAATTGACCAATGCCCAGTATCACTATGGAGCTCGTGAGAATTTGTTCTTATCTTAACAATTCTTATTTTTTTCTTTACACTTGGAAAAATATATAGATAATTTTGATCTTCTAGATTAGGGTTTATTACATCTTTATAATACCTTAATTTTCTTTTTTCCTCTAACTCTTTATCACAACACATTTTTTCCTTAAATTTTGATTTGACATTTTTTTTAATAGTATCTTTATTCTGAAAAATGGTTTCTTCCATAATTCCCCAATAGTTTAGCCAAGACCGGGTGAATTTATGCCATCCTCGCTTGAGTTGATGGTGGTTATGACTTGATTTTGAAGCAATTTTAAGTAGCATCTTGTCTTCTATGTTGTTTAACTTGTTCTTATACATTAGATATCTAGTCATAGCCATGCTCTCAATGGGGGAGAGGCTTGTTTCTACAAGGAGGATGGGATAGGGCGTATTTCCTTTAATTTTGAGATTATAGGTTATAAAAATTTTTGTATTTTCTCTATCTTTCTCCGGGATTCACGAGAGATACTACAGCCCCAGACTTCACATCCATAAAGAATAACAGGTGTAACAAGAGTCTTAAAGAGGATTTTCTTCTTATCCCAACTCCAAAGATCAGTTAATTTACAATTGTTTTCAAGCCCATAATAAGATTTACATCCCCCAATAATCCTTTTCCCAATGCTATAATTCCAATTGAGCTTGTGGTTAATATCAATTCCAAGATATTTGTATGAAGTCACTTCCTCTAAGTTGTTGTTTTCATATACAAAGGTGTCATAAGGGATCTTGTTGGATTTAATAATCATGACCTTTGTCTTATCGGTATTAACAGTGAAACCCATATTGGAGAAAAAATCCTTGAGGATTGTTAGTTGGTTTTCAAGATCATGGGGACTCCTTGCCATAAGAACGATATCATCAGCATAAAGATGAATATCAATGGCTATACCAGTGAGAGTAGGGCCGACACAACATTCTTTTTCCATGTATTCTTCTAACTTATCAATGTATATGCCAAAAAGAGTAGGGGACAAGGGACAACCTTGTTTGACTCCGATATTGTAGTTAATCTCTTCTAACCAGCCCTCAGTGTTTTTAAACTTAGCAATAACGTTCTCATACATCCTTATTGCAGAAGCCCTCAACTCAAGAGGCACTTTAATCTCTTCCAACCTATTCCAAAGGTTTTTCCCAGGATCCATGTCAAAAGCTTTTCTAAAGTCAACAAAACAACAAAAAAGATTGGTTTTAGTATTGCAGAACTCCTCTCCAATGATCCTAAAGGTAAAAAGATGGTCCACAGTTGATTGATATCTCCTAAACTCGGCCTGGCCTTTATCTCTTTTACCGTGACTTTCTAGCCAAATGCTAATCCTTTTTTCCAAAATAATTCCATAAATCTTGGCTAAAATTGGGCTAATCATAATGGTCATATAATTAGAGAATGTTTTTAACCCCATTTTTAAAAATAGGAGCAATCAGGCTTTACGTTCAGGGTTTAGGGAAGCCCTGCTTGAATACTAAATTGAATAGCTTGTATATGTGAGGGATAAGTATTAGCCCCCCGATTTAAAAAATTTCATCTTGGTAGCCTTCAATCTCCTTAGCTTTCCCATTTAAATAATATATTAATAATACATTTATAAAGTATTATTAATATATTATTTTATATTTTATATATAACTTTTTTATATACATTAATGTATTAATTAAGAATGTATTATTAATATATTTGGTTATTCCTCTATTAATATTTTATTAATTTATTTTTTAACAAGGTTTAAATACATTAAGAAATAAAATATTTCTAATAATATAATATTATATTTGTATATTTATTAATACTTTATTATTAATAAAGTATTTAGATTATTATTATTATTATTATTATTAAAGTATTATTAATATTATAAATAATGTATTTTTATTATTAAGATTAATTATAAATAATGTAATACTTTATTATTGTGTATTATTAATATTATAAATAATGTATTTTTATTATTAAGATTAATTATAAATAATGTAATACTTTATTATTGTTAATAAATTATTATTAATATTATAAATAACTTATTATTACTAATTTTATTATTAATAATGTATTATTTATTATTATAAATATTGTATTATTTATTATTATAAATATTAATAAAAACTCATTAATAATAATATTTATTTCCTAATTATTCTTCCACCATGCACGGTGGTCGTCAACTAGCAACAACCACTTTATAAAAGTGGTTTGATCCACGTCATTAGTTTGGAAATATAAATAAATGAAGGGATCAAGGTATATCAACCACTTTTATAAAGTGGTTGTTTCTTGTTATAATAAACAGAGTGTCCATATATCAGTGGAAGACTACTTATAAAAAGCAATTCAACCACCTGGGTCATTGGAATAAACACCACTTGGACTATCCTATAGATTGTTCATTGGCAACTTCAATTGTTGTTATAGTGAAATAGAGATATGTAGTCTAAGCACTTTTAAAAACAAGGTGAGATAGAACTCATGATGATTCTCCTATAATTTAATCAACAAAAGAGTTACAATTATATCTTAATACACAAGCAATGGTTTCCTCAAATGGTGGATCTAATAACCATGTAGAGGCCATGAGGAGTCCAAGTTTATTAACCAATTCTATATATAGCATCTCTACATTAATGTCTAACACTTCCCCTTAATGGAGAAATGGTTTTTCTACCACAGAACTATTTTTTGCATTCTTTAAAATGCATCTTTCCAAGAGGTTTGGTAAAGATGTTAGCCACATTAGTGGTATTACAATAGATCAAGTCAATTTCCTTTGAATGCATATTTTCTCTTACAAAATGGTGTTGGATTTCAATATTCTTTGTTCTAGCATGATAAATTGGATTGTGAGCCAATTTAATAGAACTTTGATTGTCGCATTTGAGAGCAGTAGGCTTCATTTGTTTATTGCCAATATCTTCAAGAAATCTCCTTAACCAAACAGCTTCACAAGTAGCATTACATAAAGCTCTGTACTCAGGTTCTATTGATAAAGAAACAATTGGTTGTTTCTTACTACTCCATGACATGATCCCTGTACCAATGTTGAATGCATATCCAGAAGTTTATTTCGTGTCATCATTATTTTTGCCCCAATCTGAATCAGAGTAACTTGCCAACTCAACATCACAATTATCAGTATACATAATACCAAAATTATCAGTTCCTTTCATATATCGAAAGACTTTCTTTGCAACTACCCGGTGTCTTTCAAGTGGCTTAGCTATGAACTGACTAAGAATGCTAACTCAATATGCTATGTGTAGTCTGGTAGTAGTGAGATAGTTCAAACTTCCCACCAACTAGCGATACAAAGTACCATTTGCCTCTTTAGTTTCATCCACACTAGATAACTTAGCATTCTGTTCTAAAGGTGTTGACACTACCTTTCATTCATTCACATTGAATATTTCTAGTATTTCCCTTGTGTATTTACTTTGAGTGACCATTGTTTTACCACCTTCTCTCCATATTTTTAGACCTAAACAGTAATGTATTTCACCAAGATCCTTCATTTCAAACATCCCTGATAACTAAATTTTAATATCTTCAATCAAGTGAGAATCATTCCCTGTTATAATCAAATCATCAACAAATAAATATACCAAATCAACATTCCCAATTTCATCATTTTTGACATACAAATTAGCATCATTTTTATTTTTCACAAAACCTTTATGTGCAAAGAATGAATCAATCTTAATATACCAAGATCTGGGTGCTTGTTTCAAGCCATATAAAGCTTTATTTAGCTTACACAAAAGATTCTCTTGTCCTTTATTTATAAATCCTGAACCAAATAAACTTCTTTTTTTAAATCACCATTCAGAAATGTAGATTTAACATCTAACTAATGTATTTTCCAATTGTGTTGTGTAGATAATGCAATCATGACTCTAATTGTATTTAAATTAGCTATTGTTGAAAAAGTGTCCTCATAATCAATTCCTTCATTTTGTGAATACCCTTTTGCAACTAATCTAACCTTATATTTGTCAACACTTCCATCTGCATTAAATTTGGTTTTATACAACCATTTACATCCTATGGGAACTTTGTTTTCAGGGAGTTCAGTTAATTCACATGTTTCATTCTTCATTATTGATTCATATTCTTCATTAATTGCATTTTTCCATTCCTTATGTTCTTTGTCTTGTTCATAAGTAATAAGTTCTACAACATTCATAACTTGTGTCATCAATGCATAATCTTTATACCTAGAAGGTACTTGAATTGTTCGTAAAGACTTCCTTTGAGTTCCACCATTTTCATTTCTTCTTCTCTATGGCATAAGATCCCTTCTGGGTGACTCAAGATTGTTTGTAATATCCATGTTGCTTCCACTTTGTTCCTGTACCTATTCCTGCTCTTGTACCTTCTCTTCTTCATGTTCTTGTTCATCATCCATCTCGATTTTTACATGAGCATCATTGTCATAAGGAGTATACCAAACATCATTTTTACTTATCTCATCATTTGTATTCTCATGTAAAATCACATCTCTACTTGAAATCAACTTATGTGCACTAAGATCAAACAACTTGTATGCCTTATGTGTAATGCCCATATACTTCTAAACATCATTAATATTTATAAACATTTTTATTTGGTAAACTGAAATAATAACTTCTTAGCATAATAGTGATTCTCATAACAACAACTTCAACAACTTAGAATTCTCAATAAATACTGAAATCATGACAGAAAGAAATAAATACATAACTTAACAAAGTACCTGGTTCTGATGCTAATTTCTATTGCCTCTTTTCTTTACTGCTTCCTTTCTGCTCCCTTCTACATAGATCAACCCTGCCACAAACAGGAAAATAACTACCCAAAACTACTATCCTCCCTGCCAACTAGGAAAACTACCTAGCTCTAGGATATCTACGGATATCCTGGCCCTTCATGCCCAAAGTCTCCACTCAGTGCCTCCCCTGAACAAAAGCCATAGTGCCAAAACGCTGTGCTCACAGCAAGTCCAAAAGTTCTCAGAAAAATCTATGTTTTGTCCAATACAGTCAGTCCACAACATCCATTCCATCCCCTCCCGTCGAATGGTGTGCACATCCCCCTCTTCTCGTCCCTTATTCCTCCCTGCCGACTCACACATTTACTTCCCAACCACCCTCCGTCCTCCATCCTTCATCATGAGTTAATATTTTATCTTCTCGGGATCCATGTCTATCCCTCTCTGGATATGCCACCATTTTTATATCATTTTTCATTGATCTTTTAATTTTATTTCACAGGTCAATAAATGTGATCAACAGTTAATTTATTAGTTTGTTAACCGCAATTACCTTCAATTAAATCT
>JZKD02S1172327.1:0-12708 GCA_000966675.3 Picea glauca
TTTTATAATATATAAATTAAATTATATTATATATATATATATATATATATATATATATATATAAACCAAAATCACACTCACCACTACACTATTGCACTCATATTTGGAGATCGCACTCACCACTACACTATCACACGTAGAGTGGAAATGATAGGAGCACTCACGCAGAGTGGAAGGGAGAGGACGACGGGAGAAGGAGGGAGAGGTGCACATGAGGAGGGCACACAGGAGGAGGGCACATGGTTTTACACTCACCACTACACTATTTCACGTTGAGTGGAGAGGAGAGTATCACACATGCAGAGTGGAAGTGAGAGGAGAATGAGAGAAGGAGGGAGAGGAGGAGAAGGAAGGAGAGGCGCACGGGAGGAGGGCATATGACAGGAGGGCACACGGTTTTGCACCAAAGGAGGGCACACGGCCGGAGGAGGGCACACAATTTTGAGGGTACACCAAAGGAGGGCACACACAAAGGAGGGCGCACAGGAGGAGGGCACAAGAAGAGGATAAATATGGTTTGACTTCTTTCTCCTATCTCTTAAGTGTGCATGCTAATTGTTTGATGAAATTCTTGATAGAAATATGGTTTGATGGAATGTAATGGTTGTAGGGATTTTTTCATAATGGGCTTGCAGAGTTCCCAAATATCTCTACCCAAGCTCAACATTCTTACCATGTGCCAAAAATAGTCACTATCTTCTATGTAATTCAAATATTCCCTAAAATAGAGCACACATATGAGCTAAGTCATCCTTTTAAAATGCACATAGATGGTTTTATATTAATGTAAAATATATAAATAAATGTGGAAACTTGTATTCCTTCATATGAATAATGACATCTTGAAATCTAACACTCCAACATCACCTTTAGATGAGAGAAACAAGCTGGCCCAAATGGCACTTTAGGCCTTTTTTCTGGCACTTCAAAACTTTCCTGCCTAGATTTGTAAAATGCACTTAATGCCCAAAAAACATTCTTCTAGAGAAAGACAACTATTATAGGTTTAACAATATTTACATCCTCACAAAACCAATGTGTCAAAATATGATAATAGATAATCTGAAGGAGATCATCATCATTGTGCACCTCATCATTGACTACTTGTATCATCTATTAGGACTTTGGGGGTGGATATTTGAATGAAGGACAATATTGTATATTGATCCCACATAAGTAAAAACATACTTGACCTGGAACACTAAAGATACAATTGTTGGGAATGTTTCCCCATACCCCACCATAGAAGAGCTACCTCATTTATCTTGGGCTTGATACACACTGTGTTCTTTTCATGACTCCTTATATTAGTGTCTTGTCTTAATGTTGTCCTAATCATCCTAGTCTCCTTTGCAATCCAAAAAATATCCTTGGTTTTTCAAGTTGAACTTGGAGTTGTTTTAATAGTGCTTAGTGGTATNAAGTCATCCTTTTAAAATGCACATAGATGGTTTTATATTAATGTGAAATATATAAATAAAGGTGGAAACTTGTAGTCCTTCATATGAATAATGACATCTTGAAATCTAGCACTCCGACATCACCTTTAGATGAGAGAAACAAGCTGGCCCAAATGGCACTTTAGGTCTTTTCTGGCACTTCAAAACTTTCCTGCCTAGATTTGTAAAATGCACTTAATGCCCATAAAAAAATCTTCTAGAGAAAGCCAACTATTCTAGGTTTAACAATATTTACATCCTCACAAAAGCAATGTGTCAAACTATGATAATAGATAATCTGAAGGAGATCATCATCATTGTGCACCTCATCATTGACTACTTCTATCATCTATTAGGACTTTGGGGGTGGATCTTTGAATGAAGGACAATATTGTATATTGAGCCCACATAAGTAACAACATACCTAACCTGGAACACTAAAGATACAATTGTTGGGAATGTTTCCCCATACCCCACCATAGAAGAGCTACCTCATTTATCTTGGGCTTGATACACACTGTGTTCTTTTGATGACTCCTTGTATTAGTGTCTTGTCTTAATGTTGTCCTAATCATCCCAATATCCTTTGCAATCCAAAAAAATCCTTGGTTTTTCAAGTTGAACTTGGAGTTGTTTTAATAGTGCTTAGTGGTATTGGATGTGCAAAAAAAGTAGAATATGTTCAACTTATATAGGTTCTTGTCTCTTTTACTAGGTTTCCCATTATCACTAGATTTTTTTCCCTCTGTTTGCTTCAATTAGGGTCACTTGGATTCGATGAAACTAAATATAAATATTTTGGTAGGGTCACACACATAAATATTGCAGGGAGCGTAGTAATGTAGTGAGAACCAAATTGGTGAGGATCCCATAGTTCCCCCACCTACCTTATGACAGGAAGGTCATTTCTTGACAATCCATATAGGCTAAATTAAATGTGAAAAAACTAGGCAATAAATTTTCAAAAAGACCAAAATATGACAATCCTTTAGGCCATGATTAACCTAATCCTCCTTGTTGATGATTAAATACGATATCCAAGGAGGTAAATGATACCTAATTATTATAGGAGAAGTAGTTGTCATGGGAAAGAGGGATGGAAACTTGTATACACTAAGTGTGGGGATACTAGAAGTGGAATTGAGATTCATGGTTAATCTAGTTGATCAGTGAAAAAGATCGTCACTTGTCATCACAAGTTTGGGAACGTTGGAACATAGTCTTTGGAAGTTTGGTCCAATTAACAATTTGTGTATGGACTAAAATTGAGGGTATTAGTGGAATTCAAGATTTATGAGGGATGAAAGCTCCAGAAGCATCATCGACACTCAATTTATAAGGATGAAATGTATAGAACAAGAGGAATGATGGAATTGATGCACTCAAACATCTACAAGTGAATTCAAGTTTTGTCACATAGAGGAGGAAAGTATTTTATCACATTTATGGATGATATTTCAAGAAAGACATTTGTTTACTTTCTAAAAATAAATCATAAGTCTTTGAGCATTTTAAAATTTTTAAAGCCTTTGTGTAGAAACAATTGGGAGACCATTGAAAATACTAAGGTGTAATAATGGGGGAGAGTACACATTAAAAGCATTCAAGAATTTTTTTTCTCTCATGAAGGGATCCAATTAGAATATATTTCCCCATATTATTTGTAGTGAAACAAGGTAGTGAAGAGAAAAAAATGGCCTATGGTGGATAATGCAAGGTGTATGCTTAAAGTTTCATACTAACAAATACAATCCAAAGAAAAGCATGGAAACCAAAACCTATGCCTAAATTAGGTTACCTACCAAAGAATTGAAGAAGTCATTGTTTGGAGCATGGCATCGAAGGAAGCCAAATGGTTATAATTTGAGCACTTTTGGGTTTCCATTATATGCATACATTATAGATAGAGGTGAAAACAAATGGATGACAGGAGCACCAAATGTATTATGGTTGGCTATGGTTCAAATGCAACTATTTATAGATTGTATAACCCAATAGAACATTCAATGTTTATAAGTTGAGATGATCTTTTATGAAGTTACAGTGTTAGTGAAGCATCTCGATAGTGACTACAAAGGTACGAGAAACATTAAGATTTTGGATGTCCCCTCAATGGATATAATTGAGGAATATACCGAGGGAACTTCAAATGAAGATAATCCTTCATTTTGGGAGAGTGTAGAAGTGAAAAAAACCTAACAAATAATTTTCTACACGAAGAATATCAACAAGAATCCGAAAAATATTAGAGACACTATGGAGTTATGCAAGGACTGTTGAAGTGCTCGAACCCTGAACAATAAAAATTGTGCTTAAAGGCCAAAACATGGTAGAATGGAAACAAGATATGGATGAAAAGTATGAGCCATTAGTGAAGAATCAAACTTGGGCACGTTTTCTTCTACCAATAGGTAAGAAAGAAAATAGTACTAAGTGGGTTTTCAAACAAAACAAGTCAAGTGATGCTGTTGAGAAATATAAAGCTGAATTGATGGTGAAAGTGTACACACAAATTTAGGGCACATACAACCCAAAGAATTTTATACCAATTGTGAAGATGGCATCCATTATAGAAATCTCAACAATTGCAATAATGATGCATATGCATATCCATCAACATGATGTTGAGACAAAATCAATTAATGCTATGTTGTAGGAAGATATATGTATGGAACAGCTTGAGGGTTATGTACAACAAGGCAACAAACATATGGTGTGCATGTTTCAAAAGTAATTACATAGACTTAAGAAATCCTATAGGGCATGATATTGACACATTGATGCACATTTAATGAATGAGGGTTTCCAACATTATACTACATATCTAAATATTTATGTCAAGCATAATGTCAATTCTTTTTTCATTTTGGCATTCTCCATAGATTATGCATTTGTATGAGCAAGGAGTTATCTTTATTAAATTCTTTCAAATCAAAACTATTGTAGAATTTGACATGTTGGATCATGGAGAGATCCATTAATCCTACTTGGTTATTCAAGTAGTAAGAGATTTGAGCAATAGGAATTTTCATTTGAGTTAAAGGAGATACATTGAACATATCCTTTAGATATTAAGGATGAGCGATTTCTAAAATGTGAAGACTCAAATGGAAATTGCTCAAAAATTGTCACAAGATATGGGTCCAAGTACTCAAGTTGATGAGGAAGCTATGAGAAATATTCCTTATTGGAGTGTGGTAGGCATCCTTATGTATGAAATAATATGCATGAAACTTCATATTTCTTTTGAAATTACAAATGTAAGTGATTTATCAAGTAATCTTGAGTTGCAACATTGGGAAACAATTAAAAGGATTTTCACATTTTTCAAATGAACATGGGCATCAACATCTGTGAGAGAATGATAGATGCAATGCAATTGTTTGGATATTGTGATGCAGATTGGGAAGAATATGTTGTTGAGTTCAAATCAACATCTAGATATTGCTTCAAGTAGGCTGGTGGAATTGTCTCATGGAGAAGAAGTAACCCAACATTTCCTTATCAAGTGCTAAAGCAGAACATGCAGTAGGAAATCATGCAAACAAGGAATTGATGTGGCTAAGAAAATTTCAAAAATATGTTAGGTTAGAGAAATCGAATCCTACAATTTTAAGATGTGATCACCAAATTTTCATTGAAATGGCTAAGAATACTAGGTTTCATGCAAGAATAAAGAGCATTTAAGTGCATTACCATTATGTTTACGAGCAATTGGAGAAGCATAAATTTTAGCTTGAGTTTTGTGAAACAAGATAGTTGATCACTAACGTAATGACAAAGGTACATATTCAGATGGATTAAGAAGTCTTTTAGAGTATGAGGATAAACACGCATAGCTTTACTAATCCCTGAGATGTTTCAATTTTGAGGAAAAGTCCTTAATTCTAGATCATCCCACATTGTTAATGACAAGTTAATCACCTCATACTTTCAATATTTATGCAATTTTTGCCACAAAAGATCCAATAAACATATGACATTTTGGATATTGGTTAGGGATCATTAATTTCAACAACTTCTATTAAAGATCAACACGAGCCTTAGCACTAATTTCTAGTGATCAAATTTGAAGATTCCATTTCCCTTCAAGCCCTTTCCTTCAAGGATTATTGAGCCTTCATGGAATTAAAGGTCATGAGTGGTTGAAAGGCTATCACTTTATGCATAAAATTTTCATTAAGAAAAAAAACATATCATTCAAGACTATTGGAAACTTGATTTGTATGCCCCGGTACCAATCCCTACTCATCACCAAAAAAATAATTTTATTCATAATCTTTCGTGTCAAGCTATGACAAATATTGTTTGTGATTAAGGATCTTAATCCATCAAACAACCTCAAGCCAAAATATGCTCTCAAAAAAAAACAAGAGGTTGGACAATGTAGGATTAAAAAATTAACCAAATGTATGTTAAAGAATTCCTTTGGTTTTTTTAGCATTATAAACTTGCAACTCACTCTTCCAACCTCATATCGTTGAATCATCAAAAGTACAATGTAGAGTATATGATAAGGTTTTTGGTGAGTGGTCAAATGCCCTATTTGACACAAAAAAATGCTTTTGTACCAAAGGGCCTAATAATTAAATTATATCTATTGCATTTTGATCATATGCATCAAAAACATCAATCTAGCCTCTTTCGGCATTCACATATTCAATTTAGCCAGAAAGGCTAAAGTTTTTCACTTGCATAGAACATTGTTTTCCCAAAATTAACAAATTTACTCACGATTTTAATCCATGTTATATGCTTTTCAATCTACATAATTGATGCATTTGAAAATAATCTAAAAATAAACTATTATTTTATGGTAAAGGTTGCCTCATACACTAAATACACTTATACATAAAATGTCATCAAATAACTCATCTTTATTTAAAATTTGATCAATGTCTTTAGTGATAAGGAACAATGCCAATAAGCATAGATGAGACATGAGACAATACTTGTATGCTCAAGATTAATATTTATATCACATCACCTTTCCATATACCAGTCCCACAACACTTACCATGGAACTTCTCAGAGCTAAAATCGCTCAATCCTTGGATGGAAACTTGCAAGCCCCTTGTGTTATATGACATCACTTTGCTAAACACGTCATAATGTCAGTGGCATATGTTTGAATGCACTACTTGAATTCCCTTTTGTAATATCCTAGTTTTGACCCCTTAATTGTAATATAATAAATCATGTATTATTTTTTTAATATAGTTTATGAAATAAGAATCAATCCATGTGATCTGAGATATAATGATCCCATGTTTTAAATATGTGAGATGCATTGTGAATATTCCAAGTGTGGAGCTCAAGGCCAAGTCCCTACTAGTGAATGCATAAGAGTCCAAGTGGTGGGATAACTTTACAATGTGGTGGGTATATTTCTTATAAGAAGTTCATGGTTTTGTAAAAAGGGAAACACACAATAATACAAATCCACCCTAATTATTTCTTGAGGGAGAAACAAGGGGACTATGATACCACAATAGGGGAAGAGGAAAGGGGATTTTTGGTTGATTTAGCCTTATCATTGTACTTGGGGTACTATCTTTTCTTGCCTATGTATCCTTACAATGTTCCCATCAATCTTTGACTTTTGGGTTGGTCTAAGTAAAAGTCTCATATGTGTCATATCCTGAGGAAGAGAGAGGGGTCTCATGCAAGAAAATGTTTTTCATTGTCTTTCCCATGTATCATTTCTTATATTATCATTTATTCAACCATTTTTGGGCATGGAGAGGATACAAAGCTCCCATTATATGGGAATGTTTCTCCATAATTTTCATTGTTGTTTTGATCGTTGTTATCATTGTAAATGGTATAAATCTCCCATCTTTTAGTGGTTGGTAAGAGCCCATAGAAGTTGGGGAAACTAGTTTTTGAAAATGTGGATGAGAAAATGATGGTTGGAGAGAAACCATGCTTAGAATTTCCACAATAGTTGAGACAATCCTTTAGACCTACAACCCAATTATTGTTCCTCATTGATTGTTCACATTTCACCACTAAAGTGTATGGAGGTATACATTCCCTACTCCCCTTTGGATTTGAATGTGTGACCTCTTAGGAAGAAACACATGTTTAGACACCCCCCATGGATCCATCCCCTCCAACAGTATTGCCAACTCGAACCTTTCCTCCATTCCCCACCAACCACTAAAGGTTCTTTCCAACTATATGCAACTTATGAAACTATGCAAATATATGTGACTTATGCAACTATATGCAAATATATGACGGATAAGTGTGGCAATTTCAACTTTATGCAACTAAATGCAACTATATGCAACTGTGTTGGTACCAAAAACGTATATTAGCACGATAACTTATCTTGTTATTTTAACGAGTGTAGGTACCACCAAATAGGTGTCTGTTGGATCTATCTTCCTCAAGTGATGATCAAGATATACAAAGAGAGGTTGAAAGTGAGATGTGTTGTACTAGATCTACCAGTTCTAGATCAACTAGGTTGGAAAAGCTAAGGAAAAGATTTTGTATACACATGCAATTTTTTATTGCCAACGGAGGGTCGTGTAATTATGATTCTGAGAGGATAGGTGACATTGAGTTTCCCTTGAGGTATAACCATCTAGTGCAACAATGGGAACCTAAGGAGCTACCTGAAGTGAACATAGATTTCTTCATCAGTGGGACGATGTATCGCATTTCTCCTTCGTCCTTACATGGATTGGGGTTATTTTCTATGGATGGAATAAAGGTTGGCTATGGAACTGTAACTAAATTGATGGAGTATGTAGGACCATTATACAAATACAATCACTGGTTGATGTTGGTCCGATATACGCAGAGTATGAGGAGATATGGAGTTGGCGCAAATTATATACAACTACTAGACAACAATCAAAATAAAGGGGAAACTATGTATATTGATGGAAGGCCAAAAGCTACTAGAAACATCGTGGGCTTTATAAATAGTACACGACCAATGGAAACAATGAAGAAACCGAATTGCAGATTTGAGGCACATGAAGGAAATCGTATATTTGTATGTGCAACAAAAACAACAGTTCCAAGTGAAAAGTTGTTGATTAATTACAACTTAAATCGAATAGATGGAGTGGGTGTGACTATGGGGGTAAATATCTTACATACCATTCAACTCAACCTTTGATCAATCATTGTTACAATTTATCACTGCAATATTTCAAATTTTTACAACATAATTTTTTTACAATTACTTTCATAACTCTTGTTGATTAATTTATTGTGTCAACATCTACCCAGGGTGACCGTGGAAAGGCACCCACTTTGCCTCAGCAGGTAAATGTTAAATATAGTAAAAACTTATGACTACAACAACTAAATTTCAGAAATTTCATTATTTTTTTTATTTATATTATTGCAATATTTCATTTTCTTAATGTTACAGGTGAATTTCATAACTTTTATTGATTGATTTATTGTGTCAACATCTGTCTAGGGTGACCGTTGCAGAAAATCACCCGCTACATCTGTCCAGGGTGACCGTGGAAAGGCACCCACTGTGCCTCAACAAGTAAATGTTAAACACGGTATCAAATTATGACTACAACAACTAAATATCTGAAATTTCATTATTTTTTTCTGATATCACTCCAATATTTCATTTTTTAAATGTTACAGGTGAATTTCATAACTTTTGTTGATTGATTTATTGTGTCAAATTTTGTCCAAGGTGACCGTGTCCGAAAATCACCTGCTACATCTGTCCAGGGTGACCGTGGAAAGGAACCCGCAGTGCCTCACCAGGTAAATGTTAAATACAATAACAACTTATGACTACAACAACTAAATTTTTGAAATTTTGTTATTGTTTTTCTGATATTACTGCAATATTTCATTTTTTTTATGTTACAGGTGAATTTCATAACTTTTGTTGATTGATTTATTGGGTCAACACCTGTCCAGGGTGACTATGTCCGAAAATCACTCGCTACATCTGTTCAGAGTGACCGTGGAAAGGCACCTGTAGTGCCTCACCAAGTAAATGTTAAATACAGTAACAACTTATGACTACAACAACTAAATTTCTCAATTGTTAAAGTTCATCTCATTAATTTTATTCATCAATGTATTGTGGCATGGTCAATGTGGGAAGGCTCCCACATAGGATATTGATGAGGACGAAATATTTTATTAGACTGACCCAATGAAAACTGTAATGAAGGCCTTGAAGAAGGCTAACATAGAATATCTAGGTTTTCTTAGCAAAAGACCCCTGACACAGGAGGACAAGGCAAGAATTGTAGAGCTACAAAATACAATAACTAATTTTGGGGTAAGTGGCATCTTCCCATATTTTTATCAGCTATGACAATTTCATATCCATTTTTTTATATATATTTTGTATATGATCTGATAAAGTAAAGTTTTTCATTTGTAGGAGTTTTTAAACCCCGTGTGTGGGGAACCTGACGATCCTGAAACTGCTATAGGTAGCAGTGATGGTCCAATGCAAAACACAGGTCGACATGGAAAAGTGCAATTGAAGGTTTTTGAGCCTCCTGAGGTTCCCCTCGAATCCATTGATGAGTGAAATGATTTTGAACAGCATGACACGTCGGAGCATGATGAGCCGAAGCTTGGGACTCCACATGACTCCGGAGAGGAACATACTGTAGATGGACATGATACTATTCTTCACGGAGTAGAATGAATTAAAAGCACTAGATCACTAGATGTCACCTTTATGGTGGATGACGCATGTGTTCTGATCAAGATTCAGAAGATTGCAGGTAATTGTTAATTAATTGATTCATTTTTTTCATGAAATTGAAATGGACATTTGTTGAGATTATTATAAAATAATGGATAACACGTTTATGCAGGAAACAAGGTTTTCTATAGAAACTTACATGACAAAGAATTGGAGTTGTTTGGCCCCACCATTCGCATACGGTGGAATGTCCAAGATAGAAAAAAGAAAGATGATTTAATAGATCACATGGTAAACTTGTTCGACAACACTTTCAACAAGAAAGTGGTTACAAAGTTAGTCGGTGAGAATTTAAAATATACCAGGGCCCAGTATAGGGAGAAATTGCAAATAGACCTCAAGCATGAGCGCCCTCCCATGGTTCCTGAGAAATATTGGAAGACGCTAATAGAGGATGCAAAGGAGAAATTGTTTAAAAAACAAGGATGACAACCACGAGCTGGTCAAGTAAGGTACAACACATGTCATATTATCAGTGAAATATGAGCATTTATGTTTTTCTTTCCTATTTTAAGTAACAATTATGATATCTAATGTTTTTCAAAATTTCCATATGTAGGCTACCAGACACATCCAAAGCAACAAAGGCCAGAGTGGAAAAACAAGGCCAACATAAACTAGGCCAGGGTAGCTACGGAAAACTAAAATCCCAAATAGCAAGATTTAAATGATTAACTGTGGTTAATATTTATTTAATAGTAGGGAACACATATATGTTTTTGTTATTGGTATTTTTAATGGTGTTATGCATTGCAGTTAAATATGTTCGACACTGCTGCCACTGAGGAGGACCTAAAGCTTGGTTACAAGCATGGTTTTAAAAGTGTGATTGAATATAGAAAAATCTTGGGCCAGACTCCTATCTCCCTAGACATGCAGGTAAATCAAATGAATAAGGAAACCATAGTAGCATGCTTGTAAAGTCTATTCATATTTTATTATATAACCCTTAAATAAGTATGTATGTTTGTTTTCAAGCAACAGTGCTACCACAGTAATGAATCCAACGATATTCAACAAACACTGCATCATACAACGGTGCACATGTCCAGTGATACTATAGAGCAGAGTACCCATTCCGGTATGTATGCTTCAGAATTAGAAATATTACTATGATTGTAGATATTTATTTCATGACTTATACTTATATATTATCTTCTCAAAATTGAAGAGCATGTAGCTCAGGAGGGTGAAATGCGAGAAAAACCAAGTGGAAAGGAAATTAATGCACCAACTGTCCCAGCTACAGAGACAGGTAAAGAGAAATAGTGTAATGTTAATCAAAATAATGAATTAGTTATTTCAATTATATTTCAACATATCAATATGATCATTTTAGTTGTTCCAGTTCACAACCCTGAATAGATGCCATCTAACCCTTCTCAATGACATACCATAAGTATGGTACATGAGCACACACAAACAATAGAAGGACAAGGCACACGAAATACAATGTCCTTGGATGATTATGATACCCCAATTGTCAATCTTATGAATGTAAAAAAAGATAAATCAAAGAAAACTTAGATGTATAAATTCATGACTTGTATGTGGATATTAATTGATGTTTATATGTTCATATGTTTTTATGACTATCCTATTTATGCATGAATGTCTATATGTTTTCTATATAAATAAAATCATTTGTTGGGTATGGGGAATTGAGAGCGATGTGAGGGGGGGAGGGGCCATATGAGCTTCCACCTTCACGTGGTTGGCCCTGTTCAGTAGAGAATAACCAATTCTTGAAACAAAGAGAAGCTCATTAAGGTATGCGACACCTTAATTTTTTTCTAGAGTATTTTACATAACTAAATGCATGCTTAGTTGCTTATTAATTATTTACTCATATAAAAAAATTGTCTTTTATGATTCATGCAGGTCTTGGTGATGGAAATGCATCTCGTGGACAACTCTTATCAAGTTGTATGGGCTAATGGATCTAGAGAAAGGACAATGCAAAGGTAAGGGTTTTGACGTGTTTTTAAAAGTAGGCTTTATACTAGTAAAAGTTCACAATCCTCATGAATATGTAGATATTGATATATATGCCAAGTTCCATATGGTGTTTTTATTGTCTAATTTATTTGTTATTGTCAAGTTATTTGTCAAATTTAATGTGTAGATATTGCATATATTCCAAGATCCATGTGGTGTTTTTATTGTCTAATTTATTTGTTCAATTTAATGTGTAGGTGGTTGTACAGTACATCGAGTGTATACTCTTTACCTAGCTCAAATTTCAACTATAAATCAAGAACCCTAAAGAGGTATTTTAAATATAATTTTGGTTTACTTGTAGGTTTTTTGTAAATAAGTATAACTATTTTAGAGAACCCCCATATACAAAGTATTTATCCATATCCTCATTGTGGAAAATAAATTAGAAAAGATCCCTCACTTCATTCACTTCCATAATCCTAACCTTATTATTATCCCTAGTCCAAATCCTAGTTCCTATTAAACAATGCATGAAGCTAATCCCAATAATCTAGACCCCTCCTCTCATCCCACATGTTAGTGCAAGTATTATAAGGCTCCAAAGGA
>JZKD02S1172349.1:0-12708 GCA_000966675.3 Picea glauca
ATGCTTTATATTTTCTACAAACCTATGCAACAAAATACTTATCAGAAACAAATATCAGAAGCATAAAAGGGCTTCCTTCATAAACCATATAACCTATTGTAGGTACGATCTTCTTGATGTACAAAAACTCCCTTTTCTTTTAGAAAATCCTCAACTTCTTAGGTTATCCTTGTTGGTGCTTCTCCAGTCAACACAAATATAAATTCTTTTAGAAATCTATCTTAAATAAGAGAAAAATGGAGTGGTTCTTTATGCTTGCAAAGCACAAGGTACCAAAATTGAACCATTTCGATCTCAACATCCAAATTAATTGTCATGGGTAACCCCTTAAAGACATTACAATAGGAAACTTCTAGGACCAGATACACAGTCATGAAGAATATCCGAGTCTTTACATAATTCAACCCATTTGAAGATAACTTCCTTTCAAAAATAAAAAAGCAATATATATATATATATATATATATATATGACCTGGGGATATGAGAAGTGGATTCTCATCCCATCAATCATGCAAACAACCATGAAAAATAGCAATACGGCTCCGCCAATAGAGTTATGTCAATGGATGAAAGGTCAAATGGCACTTCTGCAGAGGGAACCATGAAATCCTTTAGAAAACTAATCCCACCACCCTAAGAATCTATAAAAGAGTCAGTTTCAGGAAGCATAAGATTTTTGTTGGATGTAGGCTATCAAAAAATTCGTTTGAATATCTTGGGAGTTAGTGGAACATGGTTCTTCCCTTCGACAACTACTCAAATTGTTCTTCTTTTCGAATCAAATCTTTGGGCGCACTAGGAAACTAGCTCCATGAACAAAGACTTCAAGCATGCAACTGACATTAGCGAGTCATCTAGATTTTGTTATTTTTCTTATGTTCAAGATTTAGACTCTGAAACCATTGATATGCAACAGACCAATGAAAGTATTTATCTTGGCACACAAGAGAGTTAACTATATCCCCACAAAAAGGATGTTTCCTCCTCCTAGCTTCCATATTCCTTTTTCTTTCAAGGAACTTTGATATACATCACATTAAATTATGGATCTCAATATACTTAAAGGTTAAGTAAATGTAATGTTCCCAATTAGGATAGATAGGAAAATCTATTTTCTACTAAAGGTATTGTTTCTCTTTGTATGATTTTAACAAACACTTTATATTAATACTGATGGAAGTGCCTTATAAATAGTTTTCAGATGTTTCCAAGATAAGAAAATAAACACATCTCATGCACCCATTACACATAGAACAAAGAAGATAACCATGACATCTTTATTATGAATGTAGAAACCAATTCAAATAGTAAAAAGATCTCTACTGGCTGTAACAACAACTTCCAAACCCTCCAAACACAGATATCTATTGGATGCAAAGAATCTATAGTATCTAATGAAAAAGAACAAACAAGAACCTGGTGATGATGCCAAATCTCCTGAAACAGTAAGGAATCCTCCTTTGACTGTCGACTGTCTCCAGTGCAGTCTCGATCTACTCCTCAACACCTCTACTACTATGGTCTTGCTTCCATACTTGCAACTCTGGGTCATCAGGGCCTCGTGGGATGAGGCTGGGAAACACAAGGATCCTCATATTATGCTCTATGCTCAACCCGCGGGGATTCCTTCTTTTACTGTTACTCTGAAACCCTCATGTCACTTTCAGACTATACATCTGATCTCCTCCGAGAAATATCATGAATTCCTTGCGTAATTTGATACAACTCCAAAATCTCTCTCCAAGAAGAACCCAAGTATCACAATGTAAATCAAGTGAATATCCTAGTTGGATCCTCCTCCTTGCCTAGCTAGGGTGGATATTACACCACCAAAACCAGACCAACAATGGAAGGGTTTTCCTAAACCATAACGAAAATATGGCTCCAAGAGCACCGTACAAGATATATTGACATCATAATACCAAAGAGAGGGGTTACCTCTCTATTTATCCTTCCTTCGACCCTTCTAGATATTCCCTCTTTTTGATCAAATCAAACCCTCACTTAATTTTCCTCCAATTTCATTCAAATATAATTATTTATTTTATTTAATGTCACTTTAGGGTTTGATAACAAACAAACCTCCTTGACTCCCTTTTTACTTATTGAATATAGCCTATGAGATTTATATAGGCTATTGATTCACCCTCTGTTATGAACATTTAGAAGGGGACATTACAATCTTCCCTTCCCAAGATTACTTGTCCTCAAGCAATTCTAGATCAGGGTCCTGTAAGATCTGCTCTCCTTCCCAAGTAACATTTTTTGCAGGAAATCCTCTCCATACAACCAAGTACTCCCGAATGATCCTACTCCTTAGTCTCCGTTCCCTAACATCAACAATCCTCTCGTGAGATAGAAGCAACTTCCCTTCCTCATCTAGTGGAGGAATATATGTTGAAGCAGTGATTTGTTGTCCCAATGCCTTCTTGAGGAAGGATACATGCAAGGTGTTGTGGATCCTTCTACCCTCTATTATATTCAACTCATATGCTACTTACCCAACTCTCCTGATCACTCTGTAGGGTCCATAAAAACAAATATTCAACTCCTTCGCACCACCCTTTTTTAGCAACGACTATCTATAAAGATGTAACCTGAAAAAGATAGATATCCAACCTAAAATCTATGTTCTATCCAATGCTTATCAACATACATCTTCTGATGATTTTGAGCGGCCTGCAAATTATCCTTCAAGACTCTCAAGATTTCATGAATTTCCTGCAACCAGTCTTTGGCCTTGGGAACTCTGCTCTCCCCAAATGTAAAATCCACAAAAGATGGAGGATTATAGCCATACAATTCCCTGAATGGGCTCATCCTAATGGACATGTGATGAGTGGTATTGGAGAAATGATCCCCTAGATGCAACCAATTTATCCATGCATATTGTTTCCTTGAAAAATAGTTCCTTAGGTACCCCTTGATTCATTTTTTACTATCTCAATCTTCCTGTTTGTCCGGGGGTGATAGCTAGTGCTAGGTGTCAAATCTGTCCCAGATAAAATAAATAGCTCTTACCAAAACATGCTAAGAAACATGCTATCTCAGTCACTGAATATGTTTCTCGGAAGACCATGGAGTCTGAACACCTCCCTAAAGAATATATCTGCTACCTGAGATGCATTGTACTATGTAAGAATGGAAAAAATGTGTGCATATTTAGTCAATCTGTTCACTACCACGTAGATACAGTATCTTCCCTGTAATTTTGGAAATCCTATGATGAAGTCCATGGAAATGCTATCCCACTTATGCTTCCTGATTGAAAATGGATGAAGAAGTCCTACATGATATGTGAAATATGACTTGTTCTACTGGAAAGTCATACACTCCCTCACATGATGAAGTACATCCCCCTTGAGACCCTTCCATGAGAATCTCTTCCTCACCTTCCTGTAGGTCTTCATATACCCCTGGTGCCCTACCAATGGTGTGTCATGTACTACCCTCAAAATATTATCCTTGAGTGTGGACTCAGGGACAAGATAGATCCTGTATTTGTAGTAGATGATGTCATACACCACCCTATACCTTTCATCCTAAATACTTCCCTCCATCAGCTCACAAGTGAAGGTATTCTTGGAATATTCCACCAAGAGAATGGACTTTGATTTTACTTAGATCTCTGTCATGGAGAAGGTTTCATGTCTCCTGGATAAGGCATCATCAACTATATTCTTCTTCCCTTTTAGATACTCGATTTCAAAATCTTATGAATGCACCTTACTCACCCATTTCTGTTGCCTTTCATTCAGGTCCTATTTCTCCAAGAAATATCTCAAGTTATTGTGGTCAGTCCTAACCACAAAGAATCCCCCTACCAAGTATTATATGAATTTGGCCAATGCATGCATGATGTCCAACATCTCCTTATCGTAGATCAGATAGAGATTCTAAGGATCCCTTAGCTTTCTTCTCTTGAAAGATATTGAGTGTCAGTTCTACATCAATACTGCTCCTATCCCTTCATTGGATCCATCACACTCCAGGGAAAAGGGACGTGTGAAATATGGGAGGGATAATACTGGGAAAGTTCTTATCAACCTCTTCATTATGTCAAATTCTACCTATGCATACTATGACCATAAGAATGCCCCTTTCTTGGTGATTTTTGTCAATGATGCAACCAATTGAAAACATCCTTTCACAAAGCACTTGTAATAGTTTCATATCTCGAAGAATCCTTGTAGATATGTGAGTGTCATGGGGGTGGGCTAGTCTATTATGGTCTATATATTTTCCTGATTCACCTTTACTCCCTCAAAACCAATCATGTAACCCATATAGAAGATCTCTTTCAACCCAAACTCACACTTTTCCTCCTTGGAAAAAAACAACTTCTCCTCCATAATGGTGAGAATCTCATCCGCATGCTTCAGATGTTCCTCCCACTTCCTACTATAGACCAAAAGATCATCAAAGAATACTAGTAATAATTTATTCAACTATTTGTTGAAGATATGGTTCATGCATGACTGAAAGGTAACTGGTGCGTTATTCAACGCAAAGGGCATGACTAGAAACTCATAGTTCCCATAGTGACACCTAAATGTTGTTTTCTCTTTATACTCCTCTTTGACTCGAATCTGGTGGTATCCCGATCACAGATCAATATTTGGAAAATACACTTGCCCATGCAGCTCGTTGATCAACTCATCAATATTGGGTATTGGATATTTGTTTTTGATGGTCTTCTTGTTTAGTGACCTGTAGTCTATGAACATTCTCATAGTGCCATCTTTCTTCTTCACCAGTACAACTAACAAAGTGAACGTAATAGAGCTAGGCATGAAATGTCCCATATATAAAAATTCCTTTATGGACTTGTCTATTTCATCATTGAATATCTTTGGATTCTCATAGGGGGTGGTGATCACAGGCTTCGACCCCTCTTCTAGCTCAATGACATGCTCAAATCCTCTATCGGAAGGTCTCCCTTATGGCAATGTCTCGAACACTCTTTCATGATTTCCAAGTAATGTCTGAATATCCTCAGGGTAATGCTGGAGAACATGTGATGGTTTCTCCATGGTGATCAGGAACTCTACTATGCAAGCCACACCCTCGTGTCTAAGAAGGGCCTCCATGCACTGGTTAGACACGATCCTGGGGGCACCTGTAAACATGCCTCTTAGGATGACTCATTGTCCACCATTTTCTTGGAACTCCACTCTCATGTCTCGATAATTCATGCAGATATCTCCCAATGAGTACAACCATTGAAATCCTAGCACCACATGAGTATCTACTAAATCCATGACATAAAAGTCATCAGTCAATGTATAGTTTCCCAATGTTACTTCTAATCCCTTGATCCTCTGAGTACACATCATGTTGTACCCATCTGGTACTACCATATTGAATCCCTCGAAATCCTCCACATGGATTTGTTTCCTGGTGATAAGTACAACATCAATGAAGTTGTGGGTGGCCCCACCATCAACCAATGTTGTAACTCTCTGCCCCTGCACAATGCCTCTAACCCTGAAGGTGTAATATTTAAGAACTCCTAAAAGTGTGGAAATGTTTACTCCCTTGGGGATTTCATGCAATGGTGCTTGCTCTATATCATGTGATCATTCACCACTTTCCTATCCAATTCCCTCATCATCATCATCACCCTCTTCATTGAAAACTACCTCAATATAATGGAATTTACGTTTACCCATACATTGATGGCCTAGTTCCCACAACTCCTTGCAACTGTAGAAAATATTCTTTCTCCTTAATGCTCTCCAAGTTTCCTCATCCAACCTATCCTTCCCTGTCCATTTCTTCTAGGGAGGTTTTGACACCTAATCCTTTTGTGGAATAAATGTTTTCACTGGTTCCTTCTTAGATGATGTTCCTACCATATCCTGGGTATTCATGATGGCATATTGTAGTGTGTTTGGTGTAAGGTCATTTACCCAACCTCTCAAGGGTTCAACTAATCCCTCAGTGAATAAAATTACCAGCCTCTACTCATAAATATCAGTAAACATGAAAACCATCCTCTAAAACTTAGTGACGTATGCCTCCAGTGTGAATGTCTTCCTCAACTACGCTAACTCCATGAAATGGATCTCAGGGTTCTTCCTATCAAACCTTTCCATCAACCTTTGGGTGAAATAAATATATGATGTGATTTGGAATGACCCAACATTACTATCCTGTGGTACCACCACTCATTAGCTTCTCCCTCCAAGTGTAGGGAGGAAAAGTTGATTTCTTCTACGTCCATCATTGTGTTAAGCTGAAGGTAATTGTCCAACTTGTGCACCCATGCTTTGGCTGTGCTCTTGGTAGATCCGTCAAAAGGTGTGACATTCCACTTCCTTATCTTGCTTAGAAGGTCAATATTTTGTTGGTTCTGGCCCATCCTAGGATTGTTCCTCATTTTGAGGTTGAAATAGTCAATGTAAGACATGTTTTCCTATGCCTCCTTCTCTAGCACCTGATACTACCTGAGGTAGGAGTTGACTTTTCCAACTGGATGTTTTTGTTCCTGTGTTCCCATAGGCCGCTCCTTAAGGAATGGTTGCAAAAGTGGTCTAGGTACCTTTATTCTTCCTGCTTGTAGGATGCACTGCGTGGGAATATGGGTATTTCTACCCTCAACATGGTTCCCATTATCCCATTCTTGGTTTTGATTAATCTAGTTTCTGGTAAGGAACTGTGTTAGGAACTATGTAAATTGTCTCTTCTATGTGGACATCTGTTTCTGTCCATTGAATATGGACTTGAATAGATGTAGGGTGCTATCCTCACCATGGTTCCCCATGCCTCCTTTTGGATTTGACTCTATTTGGTTTGTGTATTTTTCCCTTTCCAGTGACTCTCGAAAGGATGTTCCTCCACATCCCTTCCTTCTAGGCATTACAGGCTTGCATAATCACCAACTTTGATACCACTATAATGTTCCCACGTAGGATAAATATGACAATCTATTTTCTGCTCAAGGTATTATTTCTCTTTGGATGATTTTAACAAACACTTTGTATTAACACTGTTGGAAGTTCCTTACAAATAGTTTTCATATGTTTCCAAGATAAGAAAATAAAAGCATCTCATGCACCCATTACACATAGAATAGAGAAGATAACCATGACATATTTATTATGAATGGAGAAACCAATTCACACAGTACAAATATCTCTAACGGCTGTAAAAAAAACTTCCAAGCCCTTCTAACACACAAATCTATTAGATGAAAAGAAGTTGAAATATCTAATGACAAAGAACAAACAAGAACTTGATGATGATGCCAAATCTCCTCAAATTGTGAGGAATCCTCCTCTGATGGTCGACCCTCGCCAATATGGTCTTGATCTACTTATGAAAAAATCTTCTATTGTGGTTTGGACATTGTAATTGCAACTCTAGGTCATTGGGGCCTCATGGGATGAGGCTGGGAAACACGTGGAGCCTCATGGGATGCTCAATGCTCAACTCGCAGGGATGCCTTATTTTACTGTTACTCCAAAACCCTCCTGTAACATGCATACTATACGCCCAATATCCTCTGATACATGTTGTGAATGCCCTGCATAAGTCAATAATCTTCAAACTCTCTCTCCAAGAAAAACCCAAGTCCCACAATGTAAATCAAGTGAAGATCCCGGTTGGATCATCCTCCTTGCCTAGCTAGGGTGGATATTGCAACACCGAAACTAGACCAACAATGGAAGGGTTTTGCTAAAAATTATTGAAACGATGGCTCCAAGAGCACTATAAAAGATATAAGCAGATCATAATACTAAATAGAGGGGTTACCTCTCTATTTATCCTTCCTCCATCCCTTCTAGATATTTCCCTCTTTTTGACCAAATCAAACCCTCACTTAATTTTCATCCAATTTCATTTAAATATAATTATTTATTTTATTTAATGTCACTTTAGGGTTTGATACCAAATAAACCTCCTTGAATCCATTTTCCTTTATTGAATATAGCCTATGAGAGTCGTATAGGATATTGATTCATCCTATGTTATGATCAATTGGAAGGGGACATTACAGTAAATGTATATCATTTACTAAAAAATACCTTTAGCACGTACACGTTTCCTTCGAAATATGGGAAACTATAAATGGATTTTACTTTGAAAATCAAGTGGTTCAAGGGAAAATGGGATAATTAATCCACATTAATTCCATATCTTCACCCTTTACCTCACAAATCAGAACTAATTAATGTATCATAAATGACCCTCAAGCAATGTGCAAAGTGCAAGGTATGGATGAAAATTCACTAAATATATATCACAAAGAGAGATAAATCCTTTTATAAAATAGTTGTGTGGAAGTGTAGTTGTGCATGAATTGTAAAGTGTGTGGGAGTGCAGGTGTTATGATCCAATGCCTTAAAAATGATAAGAAGTGAATGAATACAATACACTTATAGGGGGGAACCTCCTTTTACAATATATCCGATTCAAAATAAAATATGAGATGAGATAAGATGATCCTAATACTAGGTATATATATATATAGGACACAAAGGGTACAATTATAATGAAAGAGTACAATGAAAGGTTCTAGCCGACATACAAATATAACACTATAAATGTAATAATTCAATATCTAGGGCTTAATACGAGTTTTATACATAACATGGGAATTTTTATAGGGCTTAACATGGATTTTATTTAGAAGACATATCAAGGTGCCCATGGTAAAAATTTCAGGTTCTAGGTCGTTATATTTGCAGAGATATAGCTTATGGAAGATAAGGTTTTTGACTCATCTGAATTTAGTTTTAAATGAGTCATCATGGGATTCTCTCTATAAAGTTTTTTCTAGGTTGCTTCAGATAGAGAATATTGGAGGTTATTTAGAAGACATAGCAAGGTACCCATGATACAAATTCTAAGTTCCGGGTCATTATACTTCAGATATGTAGCCTATGGAAGATAGGGTTTTTTATTGATCCGAAATTCAATTTTAAACAAGACATTTTGGTATTTTTTCTATAACTTTTTATTAGTGAAGGTTCAGACTGTGAAATTTTTTGTAGTTTAAGAATTTTACTCATAGTACTACATGTGGAAATTTTAGACTTAGAATGGTTCAAATTTCAGAGATATATCAGGACAAAGGTCAACCATCCAAATATACTCCAATTAAAGGTTTGAAATGTACTTAACTTACAATTGGCATAACTTTTTATACAAAGATCTATTTTTGGTGATTCAAAACTTGTGATAAAGAGGAAAAAGAGGAGAATTATTATTTTCTCACATGGAAAAAGGTTCTACAAAAAATAATATTGGTACTCCTCATAAAAGCACAAACATGAATTGTGAAGAAATTGAAGACTTTGAAAACAAGCTATCCCAATTAAAGAACCAAGTTGATGAGATGAATGGTAGTATGTTGAAAATAGTGGATTTATAACATTCTAAAGAATCCATAAAAATGGAAATTGAATATGAAATGAAAAAAAAGATGGATGAAAATAGGAAAGAGATGGAAACGAACACGAAAAAGAAGATGAATGAAAATAATGCACATATAGAAAATACGATAGATGAAACTAAGTATGAAATGTAAAAGAAGATGAATGAAATGAAATAATCCATGAATGAAAATAAGGAAGAAATTCAAAAATCCATGAATACCCTAGAAACCATTCTCTTATAGAGGATCCCTAACAAGGATATGGAGATCCAAGGAAATCATGAAAATAAGGCGAACAATGGTGTTGAGATTCAATCACATATGGGGAGTATTTTATCACATTTGGAGAGCACAAATAATCAATCTCAAAGTAAAGATAATTCATTAATATAAGATATACATCATCAATACTTCATGTCAGAACCAATGAAACACTTCATTCCAAAGATCGATATGAGGAATTTTTATGGTAAAACCCCAATAAAATGGATAGTCTAGATGGAACAATGATTTGATCTACACCAAATGCCAAGATTAAGAAAGGTAACTATTGAATCCTTGTATTTAGAAAATGATGAATTTGTGTGGTATCAATGGCTTTGTGAAATAAAAAATATTTCTATTATCTCTTGGTCTAATTTTACAGATGAATTGATATCACATTATGGGGATATTAAGAGCAATAAATTCTTTAGTCAATTGATAAATATTCGGAAAAAAGGTCCAATTACAAAGATTTTGATATGTTTTCCTATCACCCATAAACTAGGCGATTGGGGTGCATATTTGGACCTATGCCTTTTTCAAATGGAGACTAACAAAATTTTCAAATGGGAAAAATGCCAAATAACCCTCACTTGTTGATTGTGAAGACTCAACAAATCTTACAACAACTTTAGTATTGTGGTTCTTCATTATGAAAGGAAAACAAGGATGGTTTCTCTTTTGAATAAAAGAGAATAAAATAAAATATTGTAAAATGAAGGAAATAACTTGTGTCCTGTTTCTCACTAAATATCCCTATTTCTCAGTTTTGTCCAACATTTTACAGATTCTAAAACAAAGGTCATATGACTAAGATATGCCAATTTTCTCCCTCATTCTCCATATCTCTTTCCATACTTATTCATTTTTCATACCTCTCTACTCTCCATACTCTCCATACCCTCCATACCCCTATATTTAGTCATTTTTCATGAATGCAGATGCAAAAACCCTTCTCTCATCTCCACCTTCCATTCATAACTCCGCAAGTCCATAACCTCGTAAATATCCATACTTAACTATTTTTCATATCACCCTACCCCTGCAACTATGCACAATTCCCAACAGTTATTCATTTTATTGAGTTTTACTAATTATTATACTTGAATTTATATGTAGCCCTACTATTGGATTTTATTATGAAATTATTCGTTATATTCCTAAGTATTAACCCCCCCTCCTTTGGCATATGAAGTGGACCTATACCTGGGTGACATGTGGATGGTACAATTTGTATAGAGATGACTCAATAATGACCTGGAATGATGATTGGGAAATGACGTTGAAACCAAAATCTATACTATGCACAAGCTACAAAGAGTTCCATGGTTCTTTCTCCTTCACACACAAATAATATGGGATTCCATTTTCCTTTTAAAACATATATGATAATTATTCCTCAATGCATGTGGGATAAATGGGATGGAATTGCAAATGAAAGTCTCAAAATTCACGTGAACAAATCAAATGGTTGCTCATTGCCTATCTTCTAGAGGCCACAACTTTGAATCCCAGTGTCCAAATTGAGAAAATGAGATCTCGTTGGAAATCTAGAGATGAGAACACTTTGGAATCAATTTCCATGGCTAGAAGAATTAAAATCATGCCCTACAAATTATATTACATGCATAACTATTTTTTATCTTGGCAGTGAATTATTTTATGAAAATTCTTTATTAAAAGAAATTTCTAAGCTTCTAAAGTGGGTCCTAGTTGCTGAAACATATATCTAAGTTCACATCTACAAATGGGAAAATAAACAAACCTAACTCTAACCCCAAAGAAGCTTCAAGAATATTATAAAAGAAGAGGTGAAAGGAATTCAAGGGGCAGTTTTTGCTATTAGCAGTCATGAGTTTTTTGTAGTGGTGAATAGTTTGCAAGAAGCAAGTTCAGTATTTCCAATATTATGTGAATTGGCTTTCTTAAATTTATTTCTCATATTTCTCTCTTCTTGATTCTTTCCATAAGGTTTTCCATCCATGTTTTTCAATGGGAAGATCTGGGTCTAATCAAATCTTTGTCTAAATTCTTCTGGTCATTTTTCATGATATTTCAGGTCAAGAGGAGAAAAATTATTTCTTGTAAAAAGGAAAATGTAATTTAATTCAGTTTACCTAATTTTAATTGATATGTTGTTGGGATTGATTCATCCCTCTTGTTTCATACATTGTTAATCTTGTTACAATTGGGATATTATTATAAATTTCTCCCACAAAGAACTATTTAGGGGCATTACATTAGTTATTTCTTAGACTTTGAGTCTAAATCATGTGATTTCAAACACATTGTTTAAAAAAATCATTTTTGAGTTCCAAAGAAATGATCATGTTAAGTTCTTTGATGGCCTTGTAACGACCCTCCTAGTCACGACAACAACTTCGAAATAGGTGCATTTTTTTTTTTTGTTTAAGGTGTGTGCGCGCGTGTAGAAGAAACAACCCCCTGGACTCTACGTCACCACTCGAACCAACAAGACACAAGTAAGAAGAACACAATCAAGAGGACCCGACATATCAACGTGACCATAAGAAATAAATGCCCCTTGACATAAGGCGTGCAACTAGCAGCTGTAAGCAGAAACAAACACCAGGGGTTAGGTACAGTATTGTCGCAGAATAAAAGAATCCAACAGTAGAGTCGCAGTAGTGGAAATGTGCCTTTAAACAGCCCGAGACTACTCATACGGCTCAGAGGTTGTCGCAAGAGTGGAACTGTGACTTTAAACAGCCCGAGACTCTTGATACGACACTGGATTCCTTCTGACAGATTTACACACAGACAAAAATACTAAGCTACCAGAGGTGTCTATATCCCGCCCGACACGAACAGACTAACAATACAATACCACCGAGTGCTGCAAATCAGGGATAATCATGACCTCTACAGGAGACACAAGTCAGGAGGAATCTAATAACGACCCACTCCTATCGAGACCCGAAGATGTCAATCAGGATCAATGCTTCATTACTTATTATTACTCTACGGTGACCTTGTCCTAAGGTAAAAACCAATATTCTCAACCCTCGTTAATTAGTTATAAGGTCATTAGGCACTAGA
>JZKD02S1172382.1:0-12708 GCA_000966675.3 Picea glauca
AATGATTTTGTGTTCACAGGAAAACCACTTGTGATTGAGAAGCTCGAGAAGCTCTGTAGTTTACTGTTGGACAAAGAGCAACAAAACAACATTTTCGGAAATCTTTTGCAAGACATGGGTGATGTTGACAGAGAAACTACTGGAGATGTTTTCAATGGAGCTCCAGGGTCACGTGTCTTGTGAGCCTGGCTTCTAAAATTCATTTACCAACATATTTTTCACCTCCATGAGAGTCATTGGTGCTCCTTGTGGATTTTTTACTTTAAGTCTCATGTACCAGTCTAGCATGCAATCTTTGGATGTTATAGCCAATTGCGCAACTTTTGTATCCTCGTCTATGACCTGATTTGCTTCCCATATTTTTTCATAGATGAATAAATGTTTCTCAAGGTCCTCAGACATCTCACCACAAAACTCTAGTAATATGATAGTGGGATCTACTCCTACCATTTTGAAACGTGTTGAACTACTGCCTTCATGTCGTGTAGATAGTTGATTGTTACTTCCTAAAATTGTACCACCAGTGGTTTGTCCTCTATTGGACCCTTGACCTTTTGCACCTCTTCTACTAAAAATTGGTTGTCTAAAAGCTCATGTTCCTTCAGGTGTATTAGTCGGACATGGGATTGTAGGTTCCACATTAACTGTGATCTAAACTGGAGTTCTTCCTTTTATTCATGACCGTGGACCTCTTGTTTTCCTTTCATATGTTGTGCGCAATATTTCCTCAATATGCTCCATAGCCCGTAGATCATCTACCTCTTCCTCATCGCTCGCCAAACCTTCTATGTCGGCTATGGCCCTCATTTTGTTATTCATATTATATTGGCAAGGTCTACTAATGCGTGTCATCGCAACTTTTTTCATTACCTTATTTGTTTGGTCCTTTCCCATCATGATCATGTCCATGGCCTCCTTTTGATTCCACTTATCCATCTCCTTGTCCATATCTCATACTCTTGTCAATGCTTCCCCACTTTCCCCATGCGTGCAGGGAGGCTTAGTTGTATGTTTCCATGGTCATCATGCCTTTTTCATACGATAAAATATTTATGGAAGTATATAGTGATCTTATGTACCTACCTCTCGGTCCCTTTAGAAATTCCTACTTGACAACGATGTATGACTTCGCAGTATCAACTACAAATTCAGTGATAAACCCTGCAATAATATTGTCTAACCAAAAATCTATTGCATGCGTAAATTATTATTGAATTGTTGCAATTGAGAAATCTCCATGGGATGTCACTCTAGATTCCTTATCCGATTTGTAGGATGGTTTTCCTTCAACTTCAATAACCACTCCTGTAACAAATGTGGAAATTTGGAGAAAAATATCTCATGCAAGTCGCTAAACACATATTTGTCGAGATATAAGCATGGTGTTTATTTAGGGTTTCAGTTGTCCTTCTGTGAAAACTCAAGTTCCTTTGTTTTTAACCATCTTTCAATCTCCGCCTTCGTTGGATTCCATGGACTCAACATTCCCTTCTATGTTTTCATTCTACATGTTCTTATTCAACAGTTCCCTTCCAATATGTTCTATGTAGTTCTGTCCCGAAAATAGAACCATTTGTTGGACACTTGGGCTAACCCAAGTTCTAATCTCAAAGGTTTCCAACAAAACCATCAAACTATCAACCCTCCTCGTAAACCAAAAGGCAACGTTGTGCACATAGTGCTCGACGTAGTCTCACCCAAGATAGTTTATGGGGGAATGCAAGAATCAAATGTCTGCATTCAGGGAAGGGATTGGGATTGTGACCTGTTCATTTTCCACATGCATCATATTTCTTATCCATTCATTTAAATCTATCATTCATTCATTAATCAAACTATGCATGCATGTTGTCATAATTTAAGCTAACCATTCATTCTTTAATTGATAAACAACATAACAGTAAAGAAACCATTCAATCACATTAACACACTAGGTTTATCATGGTTCACCCCCCCGTGCAGATACGTCCACAAAGATTTGTCTCTTCTGCTCTTTTATTCATCATTCTACAAAATATGTGTTGCGCGCATTACATTCTTCATGATTATAGTAAACAAATATGATAAGTTTAATCCATGAGGTGGACTAGACCACACTAGGCTCCATAGCCTATGACCTAACCTTCAAAAACTAGCTTATTTAGACCAAAACTATTATCTCCTTAACCAACCTCTACTATACCTCCTAGGCCTTTATTATAATACTATGTTGTCTCATCGCCATTACATTCATATCAAAAACCCTAACCATAACATGGCTGGGTTTGTCTGCATGTGTGCCATGCTTCTTTTCCTCCATATTCTGCATGCTACGTTTCCACCACATATGGCGCATGCTCAAAAATAGGATTTTCTCTCCAAAAATAGGCTTTTCTCCCAAAATAGGCTTTTATCCCAAAATAGGCCTACGCCAATAAGGTGCATATTATTCCATTGTTTTGGTGATATAAGGTGTAACTGCACTTATCATTGAACAATCTCTAAATTCATTAGTCTATTTAATGATTCTGACAAGTTAGAAGGTTCAAAGAACTATGAAGCATGGAAATGA
Source organism: Picea glauca (assembly GCA_000966675.3). Taxonomy (NCBI): domain Eukaryota; kingdom Viridiplantae; phylum Streptophyta; class Pinopsida; order Pinales; family Pinaceae; genus Picea; species Picea glauca. The sequence continues at coordinate 2,552 of JZKD02S1172382.1, forward strand.
CACACTCAAAACACTCTCATCTATAATGAATTATGGAAAGGAATTTGTAATGCACAACCCACAAAACCAACCAGTGTTGCTCAATTATCAAAATGGGAGTTAAAACATGAAAATGCCTTAGCACGAATTCAAAGTACCATTTTTTATGAAGTCTTTGTGCACATTGAAAATTGTAGTGATTCTTGGTCAGCTTGAAAAACACTTAAAGATTTATATCATTCACAAACTAAGGCTAAAAGAGACAATCTTCAATTAAAGTTATTGAAACAAAAATTAGTTGTTGGGGGAGATGTAATGGAATAAATCTCAATACCAAAAAAATATTAAGAAAATGAATGCAAAGGTAGGTTTTTCTAAAATCGAAGATAGTTTGATGGTTACAATTTTGATGTCGAGTTCACTAGAATCATACAAACATTTTTTGGAAAGATTGCAAATTATAAATAAGTTGAAGAATACAACTTTTGATAAACTTAGTGAGCTAGTAGATAATCATGATAAAACTTTTTGTAAGACACAACAATCGAAGGAGGATGTATTGGTCGTAAGAACGAGCAAGAGTACTACTAAAAAAGGTGTTTCTTCTACCAAGAAAATGAGCATAAAGGGAATGAACATCAATATAATTCATCTCAGTATTCAAATCAAGGTCGTGGTCGAGGTCAAGGAAGAGGTAGGGGTAATATGACTTGCACTAATAAAGATTCCAAAGAGGAAGAACATCATCATTCACAATCAAATGGAAGAGGAAAAGGAAAGAAAACAATAACTTGTTTATGGTGTAATAAGATTGGACATTTTGCCTCTGATTTTCCCATTCCTTATGACAAGATAGCTAAAATGAAAGATTCTTCTTCAACAAAATATGTAAATAAAAAATAAAATGAGAATTGTGAATATGTTTTTACAACACTTCAACAAACATAAGAAAAAAACTTAGTTCAAAAAACTTACTCTTTCAAGAGTGATTTTGAGGATGCATGGATCATGGATATAGATGCCACTCAACATATCACTTACATGAAAGATTTATTTTGGAATTATCAGGATTGTCACTAGAGTTCAATCTTTCTAAAAGATGACACCACTCACATACCACAGAGAAACTGTTTAGTAAAGATGTTTTTACTATGAGTCAGGGAAAGTATAATCTCTAATGTTTGTTATATTCCCTCATTTAAGAAGACTTTGTTGTCTTTGATATTGATTCTCTAATGAGGGCATCAAATAGTTGTTGAATATGGAATAATTAAAATCAAATAAATCAAGGATAATTATAAAACAACGATGACAGATTATGAGGATGGAAAGCTTCTTAGAGTGAAAGGCACAATCATTCCAAGATTGTAGAATTTTGCAAGATTAATTGAGACCGGTTTTACAACCATTCAATTATGGCATGTTCGTTTTGGACACTTGAATGTTGATAGTATTATTCAGCTTCAAAAACAAGGAATGGTAAAGGGACTTCCCACATTTCGGAAGGAAAACGCAAGATGCAAATCTTGGATTTATGGAAAATAAAGAAGGTTAGCATTTCCCACAAGTACTTGGAGAACAACTAGGAGGTTACAACTTGGTCACAATGATATTTGTGGACCTTTGGACACTTCACATGGGGGATGTAAGTATTTTTAACTATTCATTGATGAATTCAACAAGATAGTTTGGGAGTGTTTTTTGAAGGAAAAATCAGAGGCATTCACTCATTTTCAGTCTTTTCAAAATTTGGTTGAAACTGCAACTGGGGAGAAAATTACTTCATTGTGTATGGATAATGGAGGAGAATTCACTTCAAGTGAATTCCATGCATATTTCCAGGAAAAAGGAATTAGGAGGAAACTGAATAAATCCTATACTCCACAACAAAATGGAGTAACTAAACTAATGAATCAAATATTATTAGGCATGCTTAGAACAATGTTGTTCTTTAAAGGGTTAAGTTCAAGTTATTGGGTTGAGGTAGTACATACAATAGTCTACTTGAGAAAATAGTCTCCCTCTTCATCTTTAGATGAAATAAATCCTTATGAAGCATGGTATGGATTCAAGCTCGTGATTAAACACATTATATTTTTTTGTTCAGAGTGCAAAATAAAAACAAACAAAGTTATATTTCAAGAGTATGAAATGCATTCTAGTTGGGTATTCTGAACAAATATTGAGTTTTATCAAGAAACAAATTATTGTCGGTAGGGATGTTATTTTTTATGAAACATAAAGTCTAAGTGCAAAATAAATTGAAAAATTACTTAGTCAATTAGAGCAAAAAGTGACTAAGGAACAACAAAGGTTGCAACACTTAAATAAATCAAATCATGATCAATGGTTTGAAATGGCTTAGACATCAGACAAATAGGTGGAAGGTGCAGACTCAATATACTATTTACAAGATAACTCAGAAGATTCAACTCAAGTTAACATTGATAATAGTTCTTTGTATGGTACCTTATTGCCACCTCAAGTTGCACACAAGGCTCCAAAGTGGGCAACTCAAGTACTTAAGGAAGCTAGTTCTAATGAAAAACATAAAACAGGTACAAGGAGTGAACAAAATTTGGGTTCTTATGTTTTTTCTCTTACTGCTACCAAGCCATCCACTTTTGCAAAGGTAGTAGAACATTATGAATGAAAGAAGGAAACACAATGTGAATTTGATGCAACAATTAAAAATCAAACTTGGAAAATTGTTGAGTGTCTGAAGAAAGTAAAATCCATTGGTTATAAATGGGTTTATAGAATAAAATATAAGGAAAATGGTGAAATTGATAAGTACAAGGATAGATTGGTCACAAAGGGGTTTGCTAAGAAAGAAGGGATTGATTATGAAGAAACCTTCACACCAACAACTGAGTGGAATACTATTAGGGTAGTGATAGCTTTGGTTGCACACAGTGGATGGAAAGTGCACCAAATGGATGTGAAGAGTGTCTTTCTAAATGGTGATCTACAAGAGGAAATATACATGCCTCGACCTCCTGGTTTTGAAGTTTTAGGGAAAGAAAAAAAGTGTGCAAATTGGTTAAGGCATTATATGGGTTAAAATAAGCACCTAGAGTTTGGTATGCTAAAATGGATGTCTATCTACATAAAGATGGTTTTCTTCATAATGAGTCGGATGACACTTTGTATACTTGAATTCAAGGCAACAACTTGATCATTTTGGTAATGTATGTTGATATTTTCTCATAACATGTAATAACAATGATCATATATCTCAAGTAAATAAAGAGTTTATAATAAGTAATTAAGTGACAAATTTGAGATTAATTTACTACTATCTTGGATTTGAAGTAATTCAAAGAAAAAGAAGAATATTTATTTCTCAAACTAAGTATGTTTCTAAATTATTGAAGAAGTTTGGAATGGAGGATTGCAAACTAGCCATCATCCCCATGGAGAAAAACTTAAAACTTTCTAAGTTTGAAGGGGGGGACTTGTCAGTAGTACCAGGTATCAATAGTTAATTGGAAGTTTAATCTATCAGAGAAATACTCATCCAGACTTATCTTTTTCGGTCAACGTAATTTCCACGTATATGTAGGAATCAAGAGAGAGTCATTGGAATGCAACAAAAAGGGTACTTCAGTATCTTCAAGGAACAAAATATTTTGGACTTGAGTATAAAAGGAATAAAATTTTTAGACTTGTTGGCTATTCAGATGCATATTTTTCTAGAGATGTTGAAGACATGACATTTACTTCGGGATACGTAATGAGCATGAGATTAGTTGTTGTGTCCTGGAGTTGTAAGAAACAAGCCATAATTGAAAATTCCATAGAAGAAGTAAAATATATCTCATCTTGGGAAGCACCTTGCGGAATATTCTGGTTGAAAAGAATTTTGTAGGATCTTAAAGTTGTTCATAATGAAGCTACATCCTTGCTCATATAAAATCAATCAATGATCAAGTCAACAAAAAATCCAGTGTTTCACTTGAAGACAAAACATTTTGATACAAAGTACCATTACCTTTGAACTCTCATCATCAAGGAAATCATCATTGTCCAATAGACGATGAAACAACTGATATCTTCACTAAATCTCTCAGAATGATTAAATTCATTAAGTTCAAAACTAAGCTTGGTATCCTCTCTAAAGAAATTTTGGATCAAAGGAGGGATTGTTAGAAATTATGATCCAAAATAGTTAACATAGGACTTTAGTGAATAAAACATTAATTTAAAAGGACACTTGCACACTCACCATGATTATGTGAGGTGTCCAAGTTAGTTTTAGTTAGTTTTAGATAACGATATTTTTAGTTATTGATTTTGGGGCATTTAAAACCATTTTACGTTCTACGTGAGGTGGATTTTTAGCCCTTAGCTCTCACATCTTACTGATGTAACATTTTTCCTTCATTAACAAAAATTATGTGTATGCAGACACTTTTTCAAGGAGATGGAGAAAAGAAAGAGATGAAGATTCATCAAGCCAAGTGGATAATCTTCTAGAGGAGAGGATTCAAACAACTAGAGAGAGGATCTAAAAAGACAAGAAGGGTTGAATCCTCATTTAGGGGAAAATGCTAATTCAACTAATGGATCCAACAAGTAGGAAAGGGAATCAAATAATCAACCAAATGTCCCAAATAATGGATTTTTCCTGATTTTTTTTTTTGTATAAGTAAGAAGAATTTAATGGTATAAGGGTTTTTTGCTTCTGCAATTTTGTAAATTCCTTTAGAAAATGACTGAACGAGAAGCCATTGCTCGCCAACCTATTTTGGAGACAAACTTCATTTCTAAATCTTATGATATGTAGATTTTTTTTTTTTGGTAGTTTATTGAGTTTTGAAATGAAGTAAACATTTGTTTTTATAGTGTATACTTTTCTCATGTATTAGAAACTTGTCTTATTTTATTTGTCACAATTTGTTTGTATATAGCCAAAAACATTGTACTATTATTTTTAATTTCTACTTTTATTTTCCTAGTAACATTTGCTAAAGATATAAAACAATAATGTATTTGATTTTATGTTTATCTGTTTGGTTTTGTTAGTTTAGCATGGGCACTATTATGTATTTTGGATATTATAATAAATAGTTTCTTCACATAAAAATGTAAATGGTGGACGCGGTCAGAATAAGTAAACCCGTCAAAATCAATGAAAGGTTGTTAGGCCATAATCTTGACAAATTCCCTATTCTAAATAATGAATTTTGGATATTATAATAGTTTCTTCACATAAAAATGTAAATGGTGGACGCGGTCATAATAAGTAAACCCGTCAAAATCAATGAAAGGTTGTTAGGCCATAATCTTGACAAATTCCCTATTCTAAATAATGTGAAATCTAATTGGGACATTTCATTAGGAAGAATCCCTACTCATTCTCATTGTATAGGGCCATTTTTTTCCCACAATACCTCAATAAAGTTTATTACACCATTCTTTAAGACAAAATTTGGTGGATAAAGTAGAGGTCAAAGATATTAAGATTCCGTTGATGATGGAAGTTGTACATTGGTTCGCTCTTTCCTCCTAACTTGTAACTTAAGGCAGACAATGTAAATTCTTTTTCAAAGAAATGGCATGAGATTAAAAAAAAATTATAAAGTAAGAAAATGATATACATTAATTTTTTTAATTTCAAATTAATTTTTTTTATTTTAAAAATGAAAATTATTTAAAATTTTATTTTTCAATTTTATATTAAACTTGCAAATATAAAAAAGGAGCCTTACAAATGAATCTTGTAACAATGCTCATGGCAATTAGGATTATAGTTTTATGGTTGTTCGATTTATGTTAGGCTCGATTCCGTGAAGTTCTATCTCCTTAAATTTGATTCTTTTTAATGATTTATGAACACAATTACAATGTGATAGATTTAACGTATACGTACAAAGAAAACCTTTGGATTTTGTATTTGTATTGTGGCGACTATTCTATTTGGGTATACATTTATACGTTTTGAGCACTTTTTTTTAAACAGTAACTGAACAGGAAATTATATTAAACGACGTTAGAAGCAATGCATCGAGCAAAATTTACAAACTTGTATATTCGGGTAGTATAACTGCCATATATTCTAACATATTTTCCTAGAAGAAAAATACATTTAAAGAACTTCAATTCATTCTACCAGTTGATCTCTAGCTATTTTCCTCCATTTCCATTTGTACAACCTCTTGCACTTCTTGAGCTCCACCCGGTTGTTTTGTATGGTTGTTTGATTCTGAATTTGATGCTTGTGGGGTTTCTTTAACTCTGTAAAAATGTAAAAATCTCGTTCATGTTCAATCATATTTGATCTTTGCAACAATATAGTCACTGTTGTTTCCAGCTCATGAATTCTTTCTCTTTCATTTTCTCTTTCCCAAAATTGTCTTACTTCTTGTTCTAGCTTCTCTGTCTTCTAGATAACCATGATCATAGTTTTCTCCAAAGCAGTAGATTTTTGTCCTTCTTGGATAAGACTTTCAGTTCTGTTGAGGAGGAGGGAAACAATATTTTCTATGTTGTTGACTTTACATGTATTTTCACAATAATGTGCCTCGATTCCTTCAAGAATCACTTTAAATCGTTTCAGGTTCCCTTTATCTCATTCCAGATTAAGTCCATATTAATGAAAGTTCCCTGATTCATAATATTATTACCATTGATCTTGAAATGCAGAGTGCAGTGAAAATGAGACATAGAATTAACATCTAAGGGATGGTTGGTCGCAGTGTTGGTTGATAACGCTTTCATATTCCAAGGCTCGAAACACATGAGATGACAGGAGGGCAAGGAGAGATAGACTGATAACCATATAAGCCAAAGAGAGTCTATAAAATCTGGAGATTTAGTTTCAATAACTTCAACCGAATATCCAAATCTAGTAACAAAATTTGAGAGGGAGTGAGGAGGGATGGTTGCTAAGTTAATAGATAGGGCTTGAGTATTTCAAGGCTCATAATAGATGGGCCAACAAGAGGTCAAGGGGATAAATATGGATAACCATATAAGTCAGAGGGAGCATGTAATAACCGATGACTTAGTATTAATAGTTTCACCCAAATATCCAAACCCTGATATGAAATTTGAGACGAAGTGAAATTGGGATATTAGGAAGTGAGAAGGGCTAGAAGATGAGAGAAGGAAAATTGGAGTTCTAGAATTTGAGAAAGGTTCAATTTGGGTGGAATAATGCTCCACAAGAATGGAGACTGAATAATGGTTGCCGATGGGAGAAATATGAGTGGGGAGGGATTCTTCTCTTGTCGGTGGATTGAGACCGAAGTCTGTTTGAAATTGTAATTACAAGTTAGTGAGATCTTTATGTCTCTGTCGATATGTTTGTTAGTCAGCTTGTCAATCATCTGAAATGTCAGTCAGAAGGTTTGACATTTTGTAAGTGAAAAGTCGCACATTTACTCAAAATTCAGTCGGCAAGAAGGAAGTTATAAATGGAGCTGATTTATTTCTTCTCAAGCTCTGGTAAGTGGTTGAAGAGTCAGTCGAATTAAAGACAATATTTAATTTTGATTCAATCTTAGTTTCTTTAGGAATTTTAAGTCAATGTCTCTATAAGTCTAAGTCTCTTAGTTATTCGATGATGCTAAAGAGAAGCAGAGAGGTGGAGAGAACCAACACTAGCTGAAGAGTTGACAGAATAGATCATTAGAGCCGAAGCTAATCTCTGTCATTGTATTTTATATTCGCGCACAATGCCAAAGTTAATTAATATCAAATTTTGTGTATTGACAAAGTTTTTGTCTTATTTCTGAGTTTATGCACTAAGCATAGCATTGTGTTTTTCCGCATTCATAAATCATTTCATTAAGTGTTTGTATTCACTACACCAACAAACTGAGGAGTCTGTGTACTACGTAGTGGTCTTGAGAATTCTTTCGCGTAGTCTGTTTGGTGTACAATATTTCAAACTACGTTGCGCAGAGTAGACTATGCACATTGTTTATCCAACAGATCTCACCTTCAAATTGGTATCAGGGCCCTGGATATCAGAACAAGTTTGTCAGAGTAGAAACTCTTTTGAAAGTAAAATATGGCTTCTACCTCAAGCCTGCAACCTCCCACTTTTACAGGCAAGAATTATGAGATCTGGTCCTTGACCATGAAGGCTTTGTTCCAAAGTCAATATGTATGGGAAATAGTCGAGAATGGATATTGGGAACTAGTAGATCAGGCAACATACGATTCCCTCACACAAGCTGAGAGAGATTTCTTGAAAGATCAAAGAAAGAAGGATGGAAAGACGTTGTTTTACATACATCAAGTGATGCATGAGAGCATACTTCCAAGAGTTGCACTAGCAAAGCAATCCAAGGAAACATGGGACATATTACAAACGTCTTATAAGGGTATGGACAAAGTAAACAGTGCAAAATTGCAGATCGTTAGAAGAGATTTTGAAACCATGTCAATGAAAGATTCAGATACAGTAGATTCATTCTACACCCACATCACTGGACTGATAAATCAGATTAATTCTCATGGTGAAACCATAGAAGACAGAAAAGTTGTTGAGAAGGTAATTAGGAGTCTTCCTCCTAAATTTTATACCCTTGTTGTGACTCTAGAAGAAGGAAAAGACTTAAGTCAGTTCAGTCTAGATGAACTACAAGCTTCCCTCATCAATCATGAACATAGATTGAATAGGTCAAATATGTCATTAGAGAATGCATTTTCCGCGTAGTCATCTATAAGTCGTGGAAGAGGAAGGGGGATACCTAACTATAGAGGTAGAGGAAGAAGTTTTGACAGAAGTGGATGTAGTAGAAATCTTGGAAATACTGGTGGAAGAGGTCAAAACCCAAGTACCAGCCAGTCAAGTTGTCAAAGAACTGACAAATCAAATATTCAATGCCATTACTGTAAAAAGTATGGACATTATGCATATGAGTGCAAAAAGAGACAATATAATCAGAATAAGCAAAGTCAAGATCAGTCACACAACACAAATAACCAAACTCGCCCTTTGTTTATGGCGCGCGTTGTAGTTGTGCCTAGCACAGTAGAAATGCCTATTATAGTGTCACTAGTTGAATGCAATGTTTCTCAAGCAAGTCCATGTGACATATGGTACTTAAATTCAGGCTATAGTAACTGCACGATAGGAAACATAGAACTCTTTTCTAGTTTGGATGAGTCATTCCAAACCAAGGTTACACTTGGAACAAATATCCAAGTCATTGTCTTAGGGAAAGACAATATAAACATTTTAACCAGACAAGGAGAACATAAAGTTATATGCGATGTATATTATGTTTCTGGTTTGAAGCATAATCGGATTAGTATAGGGAAATTGTTACAAAAAGGATACAAAATCTACATGGAAGATAATCACTGTGTGATCATGGATAAATGCCCAAGCAATTTACTTATTACAAAAATTCAGATGACAAGTAACATGATGTTCCCATTAACATTAAAGCCAACCAAGAAGAAGAACACAAGACAAATTGTTTTTAAAGGAAAAAGTGTGTAGTTAAACACTGCATTTACATCAAAAAGTGCACGTAGTAATAATGAATAAAATAGTGCACGCAGTATCAAGAGAGGAGAAAATGGTGCAGTGATAAAGGAAACATTCCATTATGAAATACAAGATGATTCATGGCTATGACATTTCAGATTTGGACATTTGAACTTTGGAGGTATTGATGCAGGAGCATCTACAACTTAACCAAGTGAGCAGCGTGGAGGAAAGAGGAGAACAGTTGGACAATGCTAGCACACGCATCTTGAAGATCCTTTGAAAAGATTGTTGCGTCGTTGTTTGAAGGGAGGCATTCAAAGCTGAGCGCATTTGTATTGTAATATAGATAAGAAGGCATTTAATAGTTTTAATGCTGGTAGATAGGAATTAACTGTAGATTAGACAGTTTTTCTTTCGAGAGGGAAAACAGAGTATAAACACCCTCCCTTGTATCATTGTAAAAAAACATTACATTTATTCAGCATTAGCATTGAGAGAAAGGAGCAGAACAGAGAGCTATGAAGAACCTCTATGTACAGACATTGAATTAATAGGAAAGACTTTGATTCAACTCCATGGATGTGTTTGATCTCTGTGTGTTGTTGATAATATGCTTGTGCATGTTTGCTTCTTTTTATGCTTATCTTTTATATGCTGCATATGTGATTGCATATCAGGTTCGAAACCTGAGAGAATGAAGAAAATGAGTTTCAATTGTTTCTCT
>JZKD02S1172404.1:0-12708 GCA_000966675.3 Picea glauca
ATTTCAGCCAGAGAGCCTATTGGACTGTGTATCTTTTTCTTGAATATCTTTATGGGCTAAATGTATCAAGTATCATGCTTTCATGAAGCAAAGATTCATTACGGTGTTGCTTTAAGTATGTCTTTTCTTTGTAATGCTCATCTTCATCATTTTTTATTCTTTCTAGTATTTAGCTAAGAGTAAATGTTTGGAATTCATCCATCTTCAATGCTCCATTCATACAATAAATACTTATTCCGTGTTTAAAGATTGTTGGTTCAGAATTCATCCATGCTTGATGCTCTACTCATAGTAATCTATATTTATGTATTTCATCTAAAGTTACATTGAGAACTCATCCTATGCTAGATGCTCTTAGTGTCCCTTTCTCTTTTCTTCTACCATCCAAAATATTTCTTATTGCGGAAGAATAACCCCTACTTTGCCTTTGTTCTCTAAGAGTACACCACCAGTCATTAGCCCAATACTTTAATTTCATAATTTGACTCCATTACCCAATGGTACTTTCTCTCTTGCTTGTCCTACCATCTCTTAAAAAAAAAAAAAAAAACTGTCATGTTGCAGAATCTTACCTCTGTGCATTTATTGATGAATCCTTTGAGTTATTACCAGTCATTAGACATCTGAGAGAGCCCTCTCTGGTTGTATAGGTTAGAATACAATCTAAATTTGGTTGAAACAGTTGCCTTGGGGTTTGCTTTGATACAGCCCAAAGAAATTTACAAGTGTTAACATTTTGGCGTCTTTGTTGGGGACCGAAAGTTGCATTTTTCCTGGGATAAACGACAAAGTTCAGATCCGATTGTTGATGGTGGACAACAGTCAGACACGAAGAGGTTGTAAACAATCCACCTAGCAACTCCATTTTCAGTTGTATGCATATGTGAGAGTATCAATGGCAACTCCATTGTCTGAAGGTTTTAAATCTTGAAGAAGGTACTAGTGACTCCACAGGATTTGATGAAGAACTCAGATGTTGCTACAATTGTTTCAAGGTATGCATGTTTTGACTTTTCACAGATTCATGGTTTCTCGAATCCTTTACCCAAGGATGATTATTTTTTAAGAAAGGGTCCAAAATTTAGTGGAGATGATCTGAGTTTGACTTTGAAGCATATATCAAATTTCCGCGACTTCCCTAAGCTTCTTAGAGTCAAACATGAAGATGTTTTCATTAGACTGTTTTATGACTCGTTCCAAGGAAAGTGTAAAGTTTGGGCTGAAGGTTTGTCTATTACCCCTATTAGATATATAACAGATTTTTGGATTGTCTTCTTGGAAACATGGATGAAAAAACCAAAGTTAGTAGAAAATCATGTTTCTGTAGAGGGTTTTAAAGAATATTTTGACATGTTTGATGATGATCAAATTGAAGAGGCTTTCTCACAAAGTTTACCCATGTATTTGATGTCATGTAAATGTTCTTCCAGAGATAAGGTCAATTTCTTAGAAGAGTTTGTTAAAAAACTTGAGAATGATCTTGAGGCCTTATAGGGTCAAATTCAGTCCCAAGACTTTCACTATCAAAGCTTGTCTTTTGAAGATCCTTTTCAACTTCCTTTAGATGTCAAGATTGAGAAATGTTTTGTTTCTGGAAATGAGTATGAAAATCCACACCTGAAGCAACATCTGCACGTAGAAGATACACATGAGCAGTCCATGCATGATAGCCAAATTGTAGATTGCTTTAGGAATCGGTGAAACATCCATGATTTTTATGACCCTATAGATGAATATATGGAAGGATTCTTCAATTTAAATTCACAGCCATGTCTCCACCATGAGAAACAAAAGTATTATAAGATACCCTTGTCATCACATGTTCTGGGGTCAATTATGTTCAAGCACAATCAAGTAGTCAATTTATGTGAGAAGATACTTGATTGGCTTTATTGGAAATCTGAAATTACTTGATTGGCAGTTTTTTTCAAGTATTTGGGGTAGGTAGGTGTGAATAAGCTCAGCATGGCGAGCATTTATTTCAGCAATTTTCAGTTTGTATTTTTAGTTTGGGTTTGGTTTAGTTGTAGAATAAATTTGTGGTGGAACAATTCAGGTTTGGATTTCAAGGTGATTGGTTCCAGGTCAACAAGAGAGCAAGTTGTAAGTTACAGTTGGAAAGTTGAGTTTGGGAGAAACCCAATGGATAGGCACAGGGTCTACGAGTTCTTTGTTGCCTCACTGGGAGGATAACATCCCCATTGGAGTCAGTTGTTAGCACCATGATTTTCATAGCTAGAGTTAGAGGTTTGTCCAAAGTTTTCAAAGTCATGACATGATCTTGGGAAAATCAAGGCATTCCTAGATGAGTCATAGGGTGGGGTGAATATCATGTCAAAAGGTATTATGGTTCATCATCACCTTTCATAAGTTTAGAGAGGGAACAATCATGACACTCCATGTCATTGGTATCGTTGCAAACTTCAAAAAAATACTTGTTGTGCAAGTTCCTTGCTCAAAGGCTTTTGTTTCTTTCATTTGTCGCATGTTGTGAAGAGGATTTCACCATGCAGAGGATGTTGCCGTGCAGAGGATGTTGTCACATAGAGGATTTTGTTTCGCAGACGTTTTTGTCATGCATAGGATGTTGTCACGTAGAGGATGTTGTTGCGCAAAGGATGTTGTCGCGCAAAGGATGTTGACATGCAGAGGATTTTTCTGCGCAGAGGGTGTTGTCGCGCAGAGGATATTGTCGAGCAAAGGATTTTGTTGCACAGAGGTTTTTGTCACGCATGGGATTTTATCGTGTAGAGGATGTTGTCACACAGAGTATTTTTCCGTGCAGAGAGTTTTGCTACGTAGGGGATTTTTCCGCGCAAAGGGTTTTGTCACACAAAGGATTTTCCTGCGCATAGGCTACAAGACCCACTATGCAAATGATATCAAAATCTTAAAATTTTGATTAAAATTCTTGGTTTGCATGCAATACTAATTGAAGGATGGAAAATTGATTACTATTAGTCCCTACCACCCGAAGGGTGGGGACTAATAATATATTTATGAAATATCTATTATGAAGAGAAGATAAGTCACTAGGAGTGGTGCCATTGTAGCTCCATGGTAAAATGGACGTGGAATGGGAAAACCTTAGCCAAGGATTATTAGCAGATAGGGAAACAATGATACTAAGGATCTGATGAGAAGCTAGTAATGAATAGAGAATATGATAGTGACTCAAGCCATTAGAGGGAGAATAGGGATATCATACTACATTTATGGTCCAATAGAAATTAGGTTTAGGGTTAGGGAAGTGAATTGTGAATGAGAAAACCCAGTGATCTTAGAAGATTGGAAGATCATTGAAGCTGGAATGACCAGAGTGCAGACTAGCATACTGGAGAAGAATCATTTAGGGTGCCAGTTGGTAGGTGATAAGACAGGGAGGAATTTATGACGCTCAGGGAGAGAGAACAGACAGAGAATGATTCATGGATTTAACATGACTCTAATACCACTGTCAAGCCAGAATGGAAGAAATATAACTCCACATTGATGTATTTTTCATTAAGACAATAGGTGTATATATAAAAATGTAAATGACTCTTTGTCTTCCCCAATGGGTCATCGTTCCTATCACCTATGACACTTGTATTTACATTAATATTACAAATAACACAACCTCATAGGATTAAGTATCCAACAATTATAACCCCTAAAAATTCCCTAAGTTATTTTTAGTTTCAACCACCCTCCCTAAACCACTTTCCCTATGTTTCTTGTAGTTTCAACCACCCTCCCTATATCTTCTTCAATAAATTCATAGCATCCTCAATGATTATACTTTGTCATTATACAAAAGTCTTCCTTTTATATTTTAAATAAACATTATATTTTCAATGATTATACATGTTTTCAAATAAACATCTTTATTTCATTTTTCATATTAGTTTTAATCATCATTCTAGTGATTGTGGGAAAAGTCATGTCATTTCATTTCACATTCTAAAATACAAAAAAAAAAAATTACTTAACTGAAATTCTAAGTGAAGTAACATTTTCCTTTCTAAAATACAATTCCTTTTTAAAATATCACAAGTTTTTTTGAGTTTTACTGAATTAAAAATCAATGTAAAATATTTATTTTTTCTCTTTCATATTTTTTTTTATCTAATAATCTGTACAAGTTAATAATTTATATAAAATATTAAGAATAAATCTATTGTATTTAAACTAAATTTTTTATGTAGACTCAATTTTAAAGTTAATGGGTTAAATAGAAACAATTTGAAGACATATAGATATTAAAAAAATTATATTGATAAAGGAATGGAGATAAGATTATGTAGAGAATAATAATTATAATTACTCTTAAAGATTGGTTAATGATTAGTCAGTAATAAATATTTAACTATAATATATATTAAATGTGGCGTTTATATACTATATTCTTATATAAAATACGTGATTCTTTATAGAAGAATGAATTATTAACAATGGAATAATACCTTTCTTGTTTTCTAGAATCTAGGCTATTAAGTCCGGGCTATTCGATTTTGTATCAATTTATATCAAAACTTGTAGTCTTGACTTCCAAAACTTAGGAAAGTAGAAGCATAAAACCTTGTATATATGTAGGGACTAGCTTTCTTCAAGACCTGTGATGACTTAACAAACAATAAATTCATAGATTGTTTATTTTTCTTTATTGTGTTAAGTATTCCACATGGCACCTCCTAAAACTTCTCAAAGAGATGATGTCCCAATTGTAGATATACAAGCACAAGTCTTACAATAGTAAAAACAAATTCTTACAACAACATATACAAGTGACCCAACTAAAAAACCATTTTATTTCCAAATTGTTTGATCGGATCAAAGATCTAAAGCACCCTCTTATGGCTTGCATTGGGCACTAAAACAAAATTTCTCGAGTTTGCAAGTGCATTTAATGGGGAACAAGTGGATGCCTATATTAGAGATTCCCTCTTGTATTTTAAGCATAAAACTAAAGTATCAAACCATGATAATATCACTTTGGAGTCTTGTCACCTCCATGGTTTGGTCACTCAATGGTGGGAAAATACACAACATACTTGGATTGTTGACATCTCCTTTTGTGTATAAATTAAGTGCTAGATAGTGACCCGCACTACTCATGACATAAATTATTGGAACAATAGTTGTTCATGAGATTTTATATTGTAATATCCTTAAGACTGAATCCAATTGTAAATAAAAATGCAAATGTACTTAAGCTGGTGAGCTATTTTGATATCATTTTGTGTTATGCATCTTTCATGGCATAGTGTGCGCATGTGTTGCACAATAAAATGATGAAGTGTGCACATTTCAGGATACCTTGCGTAGCAACTTAATTGCGCACGATATTTAGGCCAGCGAGCCTTTGTGTATATATTTTATTTTATAGGCTGGTGAGCCAGCTATTATAAGCTAGGAGGCTTATGTTTGTATTAGGCCAGAGAGCTTAGATGCTAAAGGCCACTGCACCTACTTTTGTATATATCTCATAATTAATATAAAATACATTGTTGCGCGCATACCGACCATGATAAAAGAGTACGGGAGACTAAACTCCACTAGTTAGGGAAAGGTTGGGGGCTAAAAGTTAAGGAAAGGGATAAGCTAGGGAGCTTAAGCCAAAAATGAATATTATATTAATATTTTTTAAAGTATAAAGTATGGATAATTATTTTATCCTAAGTTCCAAAGTTGGGGACAAGTGGGCCAAAGTAGCTCCCAACATGACAAGTGTCAAGTTGGGGACATGCATACATATTGTTGAGACTTAGTTCATTTCCCATCATTCTTGTCATCACTCCTTCCATCATTCATTCATCTAGTCGATTATCCATGAGCATTCACACACTATTGAGCTATCCTTCGTATCTTCATGACTGTACCTGAACCTGTATCCATAGCCATTTTGTGTTGGTGTACCTGGTTAGCTTGGGAGATGGACTGAAGAAGCGGGTTGTCAATCTCATGGGATATTGAAGAGGCAGGTTTTCAGGCCCATGAGCAATTCTTTGGGTGAGAGAATTGTTGGGAATTGATTTCCTGAAGGTGTTAAACTACAACTACAGTGCTCTCAGACTTCCTGTCTAACCTGTTGTTGAAGCTCGGAAAGGAAGTGGGGCAGCCGAAGGACTATTGAGCAGAGAGGGGGCACACTTCCTGGGTGGGATAGACATGTGTGGAATGAGGGACTGTAGGTTGTTAGTTTGATTTGGCACCTAAGACAGAGTCTTTCATGTTGTCTATGATACTTTAGCCTGGTTAGGAATCCCTTTATCCAGGTGGAGTTTAGTCCCAACTCGGGGGTGACTCACTGTTGAGAGTGACGAACAGTGTGGCCTAAGTCTGGGAGGTTCGTGGAAGTTCTGCACGCAGTTGGTGACATTCTTACCAAGATAAGTGCCAATTGTGGAATAAATTTACATGATGCATTGTTACTTACGTGCTTATTTTTATAGGTTATCATATGTGTGGTTATAACTGTGTTTATTTTTATGGGTATTTCCTGTATATGCTGCATGTATATGTTTACTGTTATTTCAGTGTGAATCTGTGTATTTACATATGTATTTGTATGTTTATATTTTATATATAATGCTTCCGCAAGAGTTCTGTGTGTATATATATTTTAATTGCATGCAGTTCGAAAATTTATGTTGCATAGTTCAGTTAGATACTGGGTATGTTATAGTATGTTCCGTTGTGAGAGAATGAAAGTGTTCTCTCATGTAGCGTGGCCCGACCTAGGTGGCCAGGGACGTTATATATATTCTACTAGATATAGTGAAGAATTAAAGGAAAAGTGGCTTTAGATTTGGAAATTCTATAGTGCATACACCACCAATATATCGAGGTCTTCTGCAAACTCTGGGTGCAACTATCCATTTCAAACATTGAACAAATACTTATTATAAAGTTTAATTATGGTTTATTACCTAAACTAAATAATTAAGTTACATTAGTTCATAACACATCTCTTTCCTTGGCCCTCCAAAATAATCTTAGCATTGAAAAGAATCTTGGCAAGCATCCTTTTGACTTTCATTATCAATCCTAGGAAAAACTCCATTCCTTTTCCTTCTCCATATCACACTAGGAAATATTATAGCTTTCACAAAATGACCTGATCCAGATTATTTTGAGAACGACATGAAGACAAAAATATAACCGAGATATAACAATGAAATAATATATATATATATATATATATAAGAGAACACAGAAATACAGTGAAAAACAACTTCTATTACTGAATAAGATAGAAAAACATTGTAGAACACAAACTGGAAAAATGGGGTAGTTTATCCCTAAAAAGAAAGAGATGTTGGCTACGCTTCATTCACAAGAAGCTTTACATCAAACTCCATTTCATGCTTAAAGGGTCTCCTTCACCTCAATTATATATGAGAGAGTGATAGGAGAACAATTCCCATGATGAATGTGGGATAAATTGGACTAAGTTTATAAAATGCCATAAGCATGTAAAATACTGGGACTTCCCGGCCAGTCACCCATCCCAGTACTACTCTAGCCTGAGCGTTCTTAATTGTGGATTTCTAATGGGATCCAGTGCATTAACTGATCCAGGTGGATATCAGTGGCCACCCACATTTTCCAGCTAGCTCAAAACAACTTTCTCAAAAATTTGGTAATTTATTATTTTTAGCAGTTTTTCGGGTCCTAAACTTCCGGAGCCGTTTTAAGGTCCTAAACGACGTTTTTTTTGGTATCTACCGATAAAAAAGTTTCTCTATTAAAATTTTATCAAAAATTGTAGTCCTCGGATAGATATTTCCAACGAGCTATCATGCGCCTAAAACGAAGATCGTATGCAAAAGTTACAACCCCGAGAAGTTGATGTACTGACTTACCCAAACGGGGCCCACATGAATTTTGGCACTTCATCTCCTAGGCTTAGGTTTTTGGATGTCTATTGTTTTTGACACTCCTATTTATTGTAAAAACGCCTTAAGAGACTCATTGTAATTATCTTCTTGCGAATGAGAGTAGCTGTCACATCTCTTCTCAAAGATAAGTTGCCACTATTCTAGCGAGTCTTTCACTCTGTATTTTTACAGTCTTTGAACATTTCTTTCATTAATATAAATCATGTATTACTGTATCTCTGTGTTTATGGTTTCATCTCTGATACATTTCTGTTATATTGTTAGATATCCGCGATATCTCTGTGCATTTATTTATTATATCTCTGCCTTCATTTCGTGCCGAAAATAATCTGGATCAGTGGTATCAAAAGAGGCTGCTCTTGATCATTTTTTTCAGTTATGTCCCTGACAAGGTCTAAGTATATAAATTTGGGTCTCGAGATTGTCTCTCTTGAAGAAAATTTCTCTTGTATGCCCAAGAAACCCTCCATGGCGGAAGAAAAGAAAAACGACGGAGCAGACAATCCTATCAATCTGTTGCTTGAGCAAGCTGTCACGCGATAGAGGGATGAAATGATGGAGAATTTTTCCCACATCCTTCAACGCCTACTGATAGCAACATGCACATCTTCATCAAACAAACACTTTGGAAGCACCTCTCCTTTCAAGGTATAGGTTAATTTTGATAATCCTGTATTTGAAGGTCAAATAGATGCGGATACCCTAGACAAATGATTAAATTTGTTAGAAGGTTATTTCTCTATTCATAATTTTTCCAACAGGGAAAAGATCACCTTCACACTCCTTAAATCTCTTCCCCATGTCAAACATTGGTGGGAAACTTACTTGGAGAAAATATCCACAGAGGAGTCTGGAATATATGGGGTCGAGCCCACTTGTGATTTTTTTGTGGATGCGATAAAGGAACAATATTATCCTGTTGGAAACTATGAGGACCAGTACAAGAGGTGAACCACACTGCGGAAAGAGAGGGGCTAAGAAGTTCCAAAGTTCACCAATACCTTCCATACCTTGTGCACCACGCTGGGTATCAAAGACTCTGAACAACATTTGGCTCTAAAATATTGTGGGGCTCTACTCAGTGTTTCTTATCGATACGCTGTTAAAATTGAGCAGAAAGTTAAGCACCAGAACAAAGAAGAGTTTGGGTCTGCAAATATGTAACAACTAAAGTATGATAAAGACGGCCCTAACAAACAATCTCCCGAAAACCAGTCCAAGCCGAAGGAAAAGAAGGGTCATGGAAAGACAAAGAAGGACATTGAAAAATGGTGTGATTTCCATAAAATCCCCTGGCACAACACCAAGGAATGTCGCTCAAAACAATCATTGGTGGCCGAGATCAAAGACAAGGAGCCGAACCCTGATTCATAATTTAATTCTGAAAATACTGGTAAAATACAAATCATCGAAGCAGACCCCACTGTTATTGTCACAACCGCAAAAATTCAACCAGAAGAACCAATAGATCCTGAAGAGGGGGAGCGCCTTTTTCATTCAGAGGTGTGGGTGAAGGGGACCCTGCTGCATTGTATTGTTGATAACAAAAGCCAAAAGAACCTCATCTCATCAGAGGTCATCAAACAACTGGGATTGTCGACAACACCACACCCACAACCATACAACATCGGGTGGCTTTGCTAGGGACAAGATCTTTGTGTCAACCAACAATGTCGATTGTCATACGGAATCCATCCCTTCAAGGATGAGGTATTATGTGATGTTTCCCCACTGGATGTCTGTGATGTTCTCTTGGGCCAACCATATATGTGGAAGCGCCATGTTGTTTATGAGTCTCGACCCCATAGTTTTCTTATTTCTCTGGGGGGTCATCTCTATAAATTACCAGAGGTAGTTCTGACTATTGTTCCTTCTAAACAGTGTCGCAAGGTAGTATCTCGTACTACACAATTCATCTTCTTCACAATCTGTTCAAAAGGTGAACAAAAGGATACTACAACCACTACAGCCTCGACCCAAGCACCTTCTATCCAATAGAAGCAGGTCGACAAGATTGCAACAAAGTGTAAATATTCCTTCTGCACATAGGAATCTCATCTAGCCAGATTGGTTAAAAAGTTCCAACCCTTCCAGCCACAGGTTCGTGACAACCTTCAACAAGCTAAGCAACGCAACTTTTCCAACAAGGCAAAGAACTCATCAAGATGCAGATTCAACGAGCGCTTTTCCCTCTCCCCCTAGAAATCAATGCAATGGACACCATTGCTTCCTAAGGAGGGAGGATTGATCCTAGTGGATATCAGTGGCCACCCACCTTTTCCATCTGGCTCAAAACAACTTTCTGACAATTTTGGTAATTTACTATTTTTAGTAGTTTTTCGGGTCTTGAACTTCTAGAGCCATTTTGAGGCCCTAAACGAAGTTTTTCTTGGTATCTACTCGTTGAAATATTTCATCAAGAAATTTTCATTAACAGTTGTATTCCTCGGATAGATCTTTCCAATGAGTTATAGTGTGTCTAATATGAAAATCGTATCCAAAATTTACAACCCTGGGAAGTTGATGTAATGACTTACCCAAATGGGGCTCACATGACTTTTGGTGCTTCATCTCCTAGGGTTAGGTTTTTGGATGTCTAGGATTTTTGACACTCTTGTTTATTGTAAAAAGACCTTCAGAGCCTCATTGTAATTATCTTCTTGCGAATAAAAGTAGCCATCACATCTCTTCTCAGAGATAAGCTGCCACCATTCTAGCGAGTCTTTCACTCTATATTTTTACAGTCTCTGTACATTTCCTTCATTAATAGAAATCATGTATTACTGTATATCTGTGTTTATGGTTGCATCTCTGATACATTTCTGTTATATTGTTGGATATCTTTGATATCTCTGTGCATTTCTTTATTATATCTTCGCTCTCATTTTGTGCTGAAAATAATCCGAATCATTAACACTATGTTGTAGACATGTACATAAAACCAATAGGAAATCATTACATAATGTCTGTAATTAACAAATGAAGATGACATTACATTCGATTCCCCATCAAAAGGGTGAATATCATGGTTTATCAAAACCACAGGCTCAAGATGGTGATTCAATAAAAAAAGTGGATGGCCATTGAGATCCATCTGGATCATTCCTCCCCCATTAGGAAACAATGGTCCCCATTGCGTCAAGTTCACATGGGAGATGGGAAAACTTTTGCTAAATATGAAGCTTGGTGCGTTTCTTTCCTTCCTGAAGAAGTTGTCCTTCTTAGCTTGTTGAAGGTTGTCATGAACCTATTGTTGGAGAGGTTGGATCCGTTCAACCAATATAGTTGCATGATCTACCTGAGTGTGGGAGGACTTTGTCGATGAAGATGCAACATGAAGAGTATGAAGGGTTATGTTATAAACTTTCTTGAATAGGCAGTGTGGAGGCACCCTCGTAGGTGCACCAAGAACATCTTGGTACTCTTCTACAATCTTTTTCGATCTTCTTCTACTAGATAGAAAGGTCTTGAGTTGAGGCTGCAGTGGTTGCAGTGTCCTTCTATTCCCCTTCTGATCGGATTGTGAAGAGGATAAACTTTGTAGTATGAGAGATTAATTTGTGGCATTGTTTTGGTGGGACAATATAGAGTCTTTCACTCTGTATTTTTACAGTCTCTATACATTTCCTTCATTAATAGAAATCATGTATTACTATATCTCTGTGTTTATGGTTTCATATCCGATACATTTATGTTATATTGTTGGATATCCATGATATCTTTGTGCATTTATTTATTATATCTCTGCTCTCATTTCGTGCCGAAAATAATATTGATCAGTTGTATCAGGAGAGGCTTCTCTTGATCATTTTTTTCAGTACATGTCCCCGACGAGGTCCGAGTATAAAAAGTTGGGTCTCAAGCTTGTCTCTCTTGAATAAAATTGCTCTCTTATGCCCAAGAAACCCTCCATGGTGGAAGAAAAGAGAAATGACGGAGCAGGCGATCCTATCAATCTGTTGCTTGAGCAAGATCTCACGTGATAGAGGGACGAAATGATGAAGAATTTTTCCCATATCCTTCAATGCCTACCAATAGCAACATACACATATTTATCAAACAACCACTTTGGAAGCACCTCTCCTTTCAAGGTACAGGTCAATTGTAATGCCCGAATACTTTTGAACATCATTAAGTTTCATATATCTTTTATTAAGTAACAGAAACAATAACTTTCTAGCATAATATTGATTTTTCATAACAACAGCTTCAATGACTTAGATTTATCCACAAATACTAATTACATGGCAGAAAGAATAAACACATAACTTAACAAAGTACCTGGTTCTGATGCTAATTGTTGTTGCCACTGCCTTGCTGCTTCCTTTCTGCTCCCTGCTACACAGATCAACCCTGCCACAAACAGGAAAATAACTGCCCAAAACTACTGTCCTCCCTGCCAACTAGGAAAACTACCTAGCTCCAAGATATCTACGGATATCCTGGCCCTCCGTGCCCAAAACCTATAGCAACTCAGTACCTCCCTTGATCAAAGCCACACTCTCAAAACTCTGTGCTCACAGTAAGTCCAAAAGTCCACAAAATACAACAATGCACAGAAAATCGCTGCTCACAGCAAATCACAACCGTCCAGAGGCTCTTTGCTCACGGCAAAACACAACCGTCCAAAGGCTCTTTGCTCACAGAAAAACACAATAGTCTCTGCCACTACAACCAGCTCAGCAAATACAGTCTGCATCATCCATCCCTGCCGAATGGTGCGCACATCCCCCTCTCCCCTCCCTTATTCCTCCCGGCCGCCTCATGCAGTTACTCCTCCAACCACCCTGCGTCCTCCGTCCTTCGTCATGAGTTAATGTTTTAT
>JZKD02S1172415.1:0-11861 GCA_000966675.3 Picea glauca
TACATATTTCCTTCCATTTACACGACACTTGCCAATCGATCTACAACCCTGCGGGCTGCAAAATGCTTGTTTGGTTCCCTAATCCAACTTGCAATTGGGGTTGGTTAGGTTGAGGCTGAGTCATAAATAATTCTGGTATGAAACCGGATTTTTCTTTTATTCCCCAGTATGGTCTAAACAAATGTTGATGTTTGAATATGTTAAGATCGAAAGAACAACCTCATGAGGATATGAATCGCCCTACGTTTTTATAGAGGTGTTAGTCTTTTTTATATTCTTGAAAGATATATATTGATATTTCTTGATTGTTGATAATGCTAACAACAGACTCATAATCTTTATCGTTCAAATAAATCAAAATTTAACAACATAACAAAATAATTCCTGAGAGATGGACTAGGAATCCTTACTCACATATGTTGATGTTTGGACAACATCGGGAAGACATTCTTCCAGATAGAAATATATATAATATCATATAATATATGACATGATATTTATAATACAAGGTATCAATATATATAATAAATAAGTAGTTATTTATTATCCAAGGGACACATGCTTTTATGGATGGTCATCATATGTTCTCTATATATGGAACACTCATCATTGTAATAATATAACAATCTCACATATCATTGCATAAAAATTCAACATGGTATTAGAGTTGGACTGGGCTTGACTCCCTCACAGGAGGGCCTAGGTAAATGAAAGGGAAATGGAAGCCATATTCCTCCTCGGCTTCCTTGAGAAGCTTCTCGAACAATGGATGGTTTACATACACCACTGGTATTATAAAACACTGTTGTTGTTCTCCTTCACCCTTCACTTCCCATGTACACGACCACGCAACCCTTGTGAACGTCCTTGTGAAAATCGTGACCCTCCTTCTTTGAGCCACCATACACATCATGATGATGAAAATGCAAATGGAAGTGAGGGAAATGTAGTGAATGGGGAATTTTGAAATGAGGGAGATGAATATGATGGGTGCGATCAAACTCATGTAAAGTCATGTGGTGGAGGAAACCTATTCAAAAAGAGCCATTTCACCATCTTTCTAAATTGGTAAATTGAGTATGAAGAGTGATCACTAGACACTGGATTGACTAAGGAAGATCATCGGTGTATTCTGCAGGTGTTTGGAATGTAACTATTGACAGATCATGTGAAATGGTGGATGCTTATATTGTATAAGACTGTGTTGTAAACTAATGAACTCACATGGAACTATACATGTAAGATATAGGTACAAAAATGGGTGTTATTAAGTCACTGACCTATGATCGTGGTCCTCTTCTACTCGTATATATTCCTTTTGAGATTCAGGATACTATCTACAATGAGTACATATCCCTTAGAGAAGTTTGGCTCACTCCAGTATAGTTTAATGTTTGCATATGAATAAGAAAAGAGAGCTTTCCATGAAGTATGTGAAGAAGGCCATTTGAATTTGATTTTAGTGTGTCCTAGATCTCTATTGACACGAGATCCTTGGGTGCCTTTGAAAATATGTTGGTGCAATAGGCACCTTGATATGTTGGGAGTTGACCACGTGAAAAGTGCAGAAACCCTATGCCATGAATTTCGACTTGGTTGTTTATTAATTTCATGGAAAGGAAAATGCTTGTGGCTGATGAAGGTTTCCATATGGAGACCAATGGAGGAAAATGCTACAAATCTATTTGAATTTAAGTGTAAGTGATAATCCATGCCATGGGTGTTGTTGGTGTTCTAGATCAACATGATTATTTGGTGAGGAGTGATCGATATGGACATGAGAAGCATTGAAACACCCTATGTAGTCGAGATCATGTTTCAATGTTTTGATATGGTGGTTACCATGATGTTGTGTTATTTGGAAAGTGGACAGTAGTTGTGTGTTACTATGGTGGTTGTGTACCACTGGCAGAGACTGTGTGTCTTTGGACATAATTTGTTTGCTACTAGCAGTGGTTGTGTACCACTGGCAGTGATTGTGTATCACCGAACAATAGTTATATACTACTATGGCTTGGTGTAGTCGTGTTCTATTGGATGGAATTATAGTAGTTGTGTGCTACTAGCTGGTTTCCATTAAGACTACCAGATCGCTTGGAAGTAGTTGTGTGCTACTGTTTGATTGCATAGACTGTGAAAGATGATTTGAGCTACTGATGGTATGGTAGTAGTTGTGTGCTACTATTTGATTGCAGAGTAGTCAGTGGAATACTAGATGAAAACATCATGGAAAAACACCTTCCTAGTAGGAGGGAATTTGGACTTTATCATGACGTGCCTCATATGGTTAGATGAAGGAACCAAGACATTGGTTTCATGAGGAAACCTTGATATGTCTTTGGGGACATTGGTTCCACGAGGGAACCTCGACGTGTCCTAGAGATGTTTAAGGCATGGATAAGGAGGGAGTACATCATTCCTTACAAACCTCAATAGAATGGGGTTGCAGAGAGGAATAACATATCTGTTGTTGAGGCAGTCAAGGAGATGATTCATGATCAACATTTACTTATGTTTTTGTGGGAAGAGGCATCCATGACTACAATGTATGTTTAGAACATAAGTCCTCATAAGACTTTGAGGAACATGACTCCCGAGGAGGCCTTCACCAGAGTGAAGCCTAAGGTTGGACACTTTAGGATATTTGGGTGTCTAGTATACATTCATGTACCCAAGGAGAAAAGGACCAAGATATACCATTTAGGTAGAAAGGGTACATTTTTGCGGTACAATGAGTATTCAAAGGAATACCAGATCTACATCCTTGGTTAGAGACAAATTGAGGTGAGTAGAGAAGTTACCTTTGAGGAGGAGGTAGCCTTCAGGAAATCTAGAGGATCTCACATGGGGATTGATAGTGAGAGACATGAAGAGATGGTGCCGTCTCTCCCTCACCCTCCAACAACTTAGAGGGAGACAATTGAGCCTATTGATCTCATTGATCCTATAGCTCTAGTTGATGTTCTTAGATATATTCTAGTAGGTCAAAAGAGACCTACATGGACTCATCAGACTCTACAGAAGGCAGAAGGACATGCATATCCTTGTGGTACCTTCTGAGAGAGAAAGAGACCTCAGAGATATTTGTGCTATTCCACATATATGAGCCACATCATTGATTATGAGCCTTCTTGTTATGAGGAGGCATCTAGTCAACTAGTATGGAGAGATTCCATGATGGAGGAGTATCATTCCATCANTACATATTTCCTTCCATTTACACGACACTTGCCAATCGATCTACAACCCTGCGGGCTGCAAAATGCTTGTTTGGTTCCCTAATCCAACTTGCAATTGGGGTTGGTTAGGTTGAGGCTGAGTCATAAATAATTCTGGTATGAAACCGGATTTTTCTTTTATTCCCCAGTATGGTCTAAACAAATGTTGATGTTTGAATATGTTAAGATCGAAAGAACAACCTCATGAGGATATGAATCGCCCTACGTTTTTATAGAGGTGTTAGTCTTTTTTATATTCTTGAAAGATATATATTGATATTTCTTGATTGTTGATAATGCTAACAACAGACTCATAATCTTTATCGTTCAAATAAATCAAAATTTAACAACATAACAAAATAATTCCTGAGAGATGGACTAGGAATCCTTACTCACATATGTTGATGTTTGGACAACATCGGGAAGACATTCTTCCAGATAGAAATATATATAATATCATATAATATATGACATGATATTTATAATACAAGGTATCAATATATATAATAAATAAGTAGTTATTTATTATCCAAGGGACACATGCTTTTATGGATGGTCATCATATGTTCTCTATATATGGAACACTCATCATTGTAATAATATAACAATCTCACATATCATTGCATAAAAATTCAACATGGTATTAGAGTTGGACTGGGCTTGACTCCCTCACAGGAGGGCCTAGGTAAATGAAAGGGAAATGGAAGCCATATTCCTCCTCGGCTTCCTTGAGAAGCTTCTCGAACAATGGATGGTTTACATACACCACTGGTATTATAAAACACTGTTGTTGTTCTCCTTCACCCTTCACTTCCCATGTACACGACCACGCAACCCTTGTGAACGTCCTTGTGAAAATCGTGACCCTCCTTCTTTGAGCCACCATACACATCATGATGATGAAAATGCAAATGGAAGTGAGGGAAATGTAGTGAATGGGGAATTTTGAAATGAGGGAGATGAATATGATGGGTGCGATCAAACTCATGTAAAGTCATGTGGTGGAGGAAACCTATTCAAAAAGAGCCATTTCACCATCTTTCTAAATTGGTAAATTGAGTATGAAGAGTGATCACTAGACACTGGATTGACTAAGGAAGATCATCGGTGTATTCTGCAGGTGTTTGGAATGTAACTATTGACAGATCATGTGAAATGGTGGATGCTTATATTGTATAAGACTGTGTTGTAAACTAATGAACTCACATGGAACTATACATGTAAGATATAGGTACAAAAATGGGTGTTATTAAGTCACTGACCTATGATCGTGGTCCTCTTCTACTCGTATATATTCCTTTTGAGATTCAGGATACTATCTACAATGAGTACATATCCCTTAGAGAAGTTTGGCTCACTCCAGTATAGTTTAATGTTTGCATATGAATAAGAAAAGAGAGCTTTCCATGAAGTATGTGAAGAAGGCCATTTGAATTTGATTTTAGTGTGTCCTAGATCTCTATTGACACGAGATCCTTGGGTGCCTTTGAAAATATGTTGGTGCAATAGGCACCTTGATATGTTGGGAGTTGACCACGTGAAAAGTGCAGAAACCCTATGCCATGAATTTCGACTTGGTTGTTTATTAATTTCATGGAAAGGAAAATGCTTGTGGCTGATGAAGGTTTCCATATGGAGACCAATGGAGGAAAATGCTACAAATCTATTTGAATTTAAGTGTAAGTGATAATCCATGCCATGGGTGTTGTTGGTGTTCTAGATCAACATGATTATTTGGTGAGGAGTGATCGATATGGACATGAGAAGCATTGAAACACCCTATGTAGTCGAGATCATGTTTCAATGTTTTGATATGGTGGTTACCATGATGTTGTGTTATTTGGAAAGTGGACAGTAATTGTGTGTTACTACGGTGGTTGTGTACCACTGGCGGAGACTGTGTGTCTTTGGACATAATTTGTTTGCTACTAGCAGTGGTTGTGTATCACTGGCAGTGATTGTGTATCACCAAACAATAGTTATATACTACTATGGCTTGGTGTAGTCGTGTTCTATTGGATGGAATTATAGTAGTTGTGTGCTACTAGCTGGTTTCCATTAAGACTACTAGATCGCTTGGAAGTAGTTGTGTGCTACTGTTTGATCACATAGACTGTGAAAGATGATTTGAGCTACTGATGGTATGGTAGTAGTTGTGTGCTACTATTTGATTGCACAGTAGTCAGTGGAATACTAGATGAAAACATCATGGAAAAACACCTTCCTAGTAGGAGAGAATTTGGACTTTATCATGACGTGCCTCATATGGTTAGATGAAGGAACCAAGACATTGGTTTCATGAGGAAACCTTGATATGTATTTGGGGACATTGGTTCCACGAGGGAACCTCGACGTGTCCTAGAGATGTTTAAGGCAGGGATAAGGAGGGAGTACATCATTCCTTACAAACCTCAATAGAATGGGGTTGCAGAGAGGAATACCATATCTGTTGTTGAGGCAGTCAAGGAGATGATTCATGATCAACATTTACTTATGTTTTTGTGGGAAGAGGCATCCATGACTACAGTGTATGTTTAGAACATAAGTTCTCATAAGACTTTGAGGAACATGACTTCCGAGGAGGCCTTCACCGGAGTGAAGCCTAAGGTTGGACACTTTAGGATATTTGGGTGTCTAGTATACATTCATGTACCCAAGGAGAAAAGGACCAAGATAGACCATTTAGGTAGAAAGGGTACATTTGTGGGGTACAATGAGTATTCAAAGGCATACCAGATCTACATCCTTGGTTAGAGACAAATTGAGGTGAGTAGAGAAGTTACCTTTGAGGAGGAGGTAGCCTTCAGGAAATCTAGAGGATCTCACATGGGGATTGATAGTGAGAGACATGAAGAGATGGTGCCGTCTCTCCCTCACCCTCCAACAACTTAGAGGGAGACAATTGAGCCTATTGATCTCATTGATCCTATAGCTCTAGTTGATGTTCTTAGATATATTCTAGTAGGTCAAAAGAGACCTACATGGACTCATCAGACTCTACAGAAGGCAGAAGGACATGCATATCCTTGTGGTACCTTCTGAGAGAGAAAGAGACCTCAGAGATATTTGTGCTATTCCACATATATGAGCCACATCATTGATTATGAGCCTTCTTGTTATGAGGAGGCATCTAGTCAACTAGTATGGAGAGATTCCATGATGGAGGAGTATCATTCCATCACGAGGAATGACGTGTGGGATATTGTTATGATACCTGAGGAGAAGTATATAGTGACTTCTAAGTGGATCTATAAGATCAAACACACAACTAACAGGAGCATCGAGAAGCACAAAGATATATTTGTTTCTATAGGATTCTGTTAGGTGGAGGGAATATATTATGAGGAAACATTTTCTCCTGTTTCTCGATACACTTCTATCTAAACAATTATTTCCCTTGAAACATCCATGGGTTGGAGAATACATCAGATGGATGTGAAGAAAACCTTTCTCAATGGATAGATTGAGAAAGAAGTATACATCAAGTAGCCATATGGTTTCATGATACATGAGAAGGAGTCTCATGTGTGCAAGTTGAATAAGGCCTTGTATGGAATCAAGCATGCACCTTGATCTTGGTATGCAAGGATATATGTACACTTGATGAGTTTGGGATTCAACAAAAGTGTTTTTGGTCCCAACCTGTACTACAAGACTGTTAATGGCGAGTCNATACCAGATCTACATCCTTGGTTAGAGACAAATTGAGGTGAGTAGAGAAGTTACCTTTGAGGAGGAGGTAGCCTTCAGGAAATCTAGAGGATCTCACATGGGGATTGATAGTGAGAGACATGAAGAGATGGTGCCGTCTCTCCCTCACCCTCCAACAACTTAGAGGGAGACAATTGAGCCTATTGATCTCATTGATCCTATAGCTCTAGTTGATGTTCTTAGATATATTCTAGTAGGTCAAAAGAGACCTACATGGACTCATCAGACTCTACAGAAGGCAGAAGGACATGCATATCCTTGTGGTACCTTCTGAGAGAGAAAGAGACCTCAGAGATATTTGTGCTATTCCACATATATGAGCCACATCATTGATTATGAGCCTTCTTGTTATGAGGAGGCATCTAGTCAACTAGTATGGAGAGATTCCATGATGGAGGAGTATCATTCCATCATGAAGAATGACGTGTGGGATATTGTTCTGATACCTGAGGAGAAGTATATAGTGACTTCTAAGTGGATCTATAAGATCAAACACACAACTAACAGGAGCATCGAGAAACACAAAGATATATTTGTTTCTATAGGATTCTGTTAGGTGGAGGGAATATATTATGAGGAAACATTTTCTCCTGTTTCTCGATACACTTCTATCTGAACAATTATTTCCCTTGAAACATCCATGGGTTGGAGAATACATCAGATGGATGTGAAGAAAACCTTTCTCAATGGAGAGATTGAGAAAGAAGTATACATCAAGTAGCCATATGGTTTCATGATACATGAGAAGGAGTCTCATGTGTGCAAGTTGAATAAGGCCTTGTATGGAATCAAACATGCACCTTGATCTTGGTATGCAAGGATATATGTACACCTGATGAGTTTGGGCTTCAACAAAAGTGTTGTTGGTCCCAACCTGTACTACAAGACTGTTAATGGTGAGTCCCTGATTTTGGTCCTCTACGCTGATGATTTAATCCTCACCAGTACATAGAGCCTTATTGTTGAATGCAAGTATGCGTTAGCCTATAAGTTTGAGATGAAGGACCTTGGTATGATGCACTACTTCTTGGGACTAGAGGTGTGGCAGAGAAATGATGATATCTTCCCGAGTCAGGGGAAGTACACAATTGAGATATTGAAGAATTTTGGGATGTTGAACTATAAGCCCATGGCTACACCAATGGTGACGAATATGAAGAAACTAAGTGTGTCTTCTTCTGATTCTGACAAGATTGATCCGACCCTATACATACAATTGATTGGATCATTGATGTATCTAGTTAACACCAGACCAGATATTTCTATGCAGTGAGTGTACTTAACCAGTTTATGAATCAACCGAGACAAACATATTGGATTATTGTGAAGCATGTGTTGAGATACCCGTGAGGAACAGTTGGACAGGGTCCAAGATATACTTCCAATATTGACATGAGATTGCAGGGATATACAAACTCTTATTGGGCAGGGAGAACAATGGACAAGAAGAGAACCTTTGGGTGTTGCTTCACTTTGGTATCTACCATGGTTTCCTGTTGTAGCAGGAAACAAAATTCTATGGCTTTGAGCACCATAGAAGAAGAGTACATTGCATTGAGTGTGGCATTCCAAAATGTAGTGTGGCTTCACAAGATCCTTGCGTATTTATTTGGACATGTGTTGGATTCCACCGTTATTTATTGTGATAACCAAAGTTGTGTAAATCTCTCAGAGAATCTAGTGTTTCATGACAAATTGAAACAAATTGAGATCAAGTACCATTGCATCTGAGACATGGTGCAGAGGAAGGAAGTATTGGAGTAGTACCTTCCTACAGATGAGCAT
Source organism: Picea glauca (assembly GCA_000966675.3). Lineage (NCBI taxonomy): Eukaryota > Viridiplantae > Streptophyta > Pinopsida > Pinales > Pinaceae > Picea > Picea glauca. The sequence goes on from JZKD02S1172415.1 coordinate 8,715, forward strand.
GATGCTGATTTTCTTACCAATCCCCTCACCAGGATGAAGTTCAAGTACTTCCATGATAGCCTTGGTGTGACAGAGAATGCCTCCCTTGCTGAGAGGGAGTGTTTATGTTTGCATCTTTCTGAGACATTCTCCAGGTCATACTCCTTTGTGACTGAGTTGAGTTTATTTGTGAGGATACTTATCCAAGAGGGATAAGTGGGTTTGGGATTATATCCCAACGTCTCTTGTGGAGAGCACATGAGGACACGTCCCTTGTGGGGAGCACACGAGGACATGCCAAGGGAGTTGACCTTGACATCAAACACTATGGGGAGTTGACAATAGTGTTTCTAGAGGGAGCAGCCTCTATAAGTCCACATGGGAGTTCCATGTGTGATAGACCTTTTGCTACAATGTCTTGAGTAAGCATCCAGTGGACCTTATCCTAGATTGGGTTGCAGACCAAGGGAGATAGGATGCATTTATCACAAAGGTGTAATTGTGGTAAATGGGCCCACCTGTAGTCCTTTCTTTATCATGAAAATGAATAATATGGACTCGAGGTGCTTTCCACATGTCAGTTAGCATCGGGCTGACATACACTCACAAGGGTGTACCTGTGGTGAACGAACCTGGTGTGGTATTTTTCCTAGTCATGGTGATTTGACAAGGAATGATAAATACTCAAGATGCTAGATGCTATCACATGTGAACCCAGAGTGAGCCGAATCTCGAAGAGAGTCAATTGGCTTAGAGGGTGAGTCACAGAAGGAGTTTCCCCTCAGTTCAAGTGGGAGAGAGACATCTCCCAAGATTGACATACACGTGTCATGAGTCTAGGGTGAAGTTTGTATACTTCAGAGACAAGCTTTGGCATGATGAAGAATGTCTCCCTCATTGAGAGGGAGTGTTGATGTTTGGACAACATCGGGATGACATTCTTCCATATATATATATATATATATATATATATATATATATATATATATATATATATATATATATATATATATATATATATATATATATATATATATGACATGATATTTATAATACAAGGTATAAATATATATAATAAATAAGTAGTTATTTATTATCCAAGGGACACATACTTTCATGGATGGTCACCATATGTTCTCTATATATGAAACACTCATAATTGTAATAATATATCAATCTCACATATCACCTCACTTAAAAATTCAACAACATAAGCACACACTTGCAGAAATATAATTCAAAATGATATTTTACAGAAAATATAAAATATATCTCACATCCATCACAACATTTTAATATCTTTGATCACATTCAAGGAAAGAAAATAAATGGCTCACATGTAAGAGAAATTTAAAAGAGTCTTTATCATTAAAATAAAAAATAGGATTTGATAGGTCAATTTCAAATCTTTACTCAAATACTCAGAGTTTAAAGATACAATTAAAATTAACCCCAATATAGTTCTTTGGGATCTTGTCAAAATGGTAAAATAGTCTTTAATAGTATTTTAGAAACAAGAGTGTTCATCCAAAAGAATTGGGATTGGGGCTCCTGCGGACCGTAAATTAAAGAGAATGAAAGATAAGAAATGTGTTGAAAGGAATAGATTTTGGAATGAGTGAAGAAAGACCTGAAAATAAGATAAAGGAACAATCAAGATTCAATTATATTGTTCTTGGTATAGACAAATACAATTGGATGAATTTTGAAAAGAGAAAGAATGAAGATGGAGTGTGATCAATTTTGATTTACAGTGATGGATTCTCTTTGTTGCACTTGTTTGCTGATGTGCATTTTATATTATCTATTGTTGTGGTTCCATGGCCTGATTCAACTGCTTCCAATTGATCTTGTTCAATTATCTTCAATAAGACTCATTTTAACTAATCTTCTATGTAATCTTTCATTGGTGCAACATTTATCTCATGTCTAATTTTATATTAAATAACATGCCTTCTAACTCCCTTAAATCATATGAAATTTGATGAAGTGAAGATTCAATATCTTCATTTTTATTTGAGTAACTTACCAACCAACTTTCAATTTCATTTTCATTGTATTCTATTATACAATTAAACTTTTCAGTTGAAACCCCCTTTAAAATTTCCAGGTGCTCTTCAAATTGTAGCCTTGTCACAAAAATATAATTTATTATCAACTTTGGATCATGTACCTCCCCTATGCTTCCTTCTAAGTCTATTTCAGTCAATCTGCGATACAACACTTTCTTTTTGGTAACCACAACATCACAATCATCCAAGATTTCTCTTAAAATATTTATTTTTTTAATCCAACACACCTTTAACTATTTTATTTGAGCATGAGAAGGAACACATTCTTCTTTTCTTTTTATGTCAGTCATATTGGAAAATTTCGAGATAAAAGTGGTGACGACATCTTTATAAAATCCTTCTTCATTTTTGAAGTCACTTTGAATAAATTCTCTGAAACAATTTAGCTTAGTACCAAAAGAAATGGCATTGATTCTAATATTCCATGCTTCCAAGATAAGAGACATTCTCTTTTTGATATTTTCTTCAACAAATTTTCTAATTGCGACCAATAAACTTGATGTTCCTTTCAATTTTAAATCTGATGTTCCAGGTTGAATAGTTGCCAACGCGATTACAAGGATATGTGGTGGCATCAATGCTTATTCCAATTCTTTAACTCTTTCTTTCAATCATGCATTCTCTACTTCCATATCATCAATTGATACATCTGTAACATCACCAATGATTTTGTGATTTTTGGCAATCCCTGATGTCGAGAATCCATTTAAGTTCATCTCTTATTCTTTAATTCTTTTTCCCTTTGAATTAACACGCACAAAGACCAGCTTTTTGAAATCTTTATCAAATGACGTGCTCTAAAGGGTCAAAGACCCTTCTTCATAAAAGACAGTTTCTTGGACTTCTACTTCTTTCTCTAGCTGAATTCTTTGTTCGTCATTTGGAAATTCAATGTCTTCAATGTTGGTGTCAAGTTCCATGTCTTGGAGAAGAACATCATCTTTGGGTACATACCCTTCTAATTCTTGTTAATTTCTTTTCCTTTTTATTTTATACAATGGTAATTTATGACACTTTTCAATGTTATCTTCATGATGATTAGGATCATCACCATCTCCTGAGTTATCAATTGAATATTTTTGTTTTTCTTGAATAA
>JZKD02S1172415.1:30300-41245 GCA_000966675.3 Picea glauca
TAAGCATGAACAAAGCCATCAAATATTGGTTTTCCCATTTGGGTATCGAGGGTAAATAATATTGTTTAAGGTCTACAACTCCTTGTTATCATTATGGTGGTCACTAATTCTAACACCCCGTGAAATTAATCCCCAATCGATTCACATGTAGATTATTTATTCCTTGTTGAAATTGTTGGGTTAGTAATCAAATGCATGCACAACATTATTAGTAATTGGATTGATCAATTAGTTCAAACACCACAAATTAATTCCCACACAACACTAGAGATCTATGTGATTATGTTGTTTTCCTCATTGGTGACTTTCAATATGTGTACCCTTTAATATAGTTGTAAGTAGTGTAGTATTCACCCTCTACACAACACATGTTGCTTTCTACATTGATATGTCGTGGCACTACACTTTTACGTAAAGGGACAATGCATTTTCTAGGTTGTGCATCTTGTTAATTCCCTTAATTGAATTGATGGCTACACTGCAACTCTATTACACCTCCAATAGAGTCATTGGTTGGTATCTAATCCCAAAGGTTAAATTGTTAAGTCACTAGTGTTAGTTCTATTATGTAAACCACATATTATACAATGTGATATTTTCATTATATCTATATTTGAGACTTGGGAACACCACATACAACAATCTCTTATCATGTTCAAGCCAAAAACAACAATACGTAGCTACAACCATCCCTTTTTTACTATGCAAGTTAGAAGCATCAATTTACGATGTCACCTACAATCATTGTTGAAGGGATTTCAATTATAGATTATGAATTATGCATATGCATTGTTAATGTATCATGTCCATGGTGTTGAAGATACAAATGAAGTAATTGGCATTTTGAATATTGTTTGAGTAGATATATGCATATATATTTCTTGAATGGGCCAATGTATGAGTGTTGGGTTTGAACAATTTAAACATTTAGAAAATCTTGTTTACTAGATATGTCAAATGAAAATGCATGTCCAGAGTTCAACTTTCAAGAAAGCATCAAATAAGAAACCCTTATCAGACATGTTTTCTTCTATTTCCAAGTCTTAATATGCATTGTAAGTTATTTTTATTACTATCTTCGTTTATCAAGATTTATACTAGGAGGCTTACAGTTATATTGCTCGAAATGTAAGAATTTCTCAAATAGTAGGAAGTCATTCAATAAAATTTTGGTCTTTTTAAAACCCTGATATCAAACATTTAAATTTTTTCTTTGTATTAACTTGTTGTATAATGTGTCCATAACCTCCTTTTGATACAAATGATAACCATTTTAGTTTAAATAAATAAAATAAATAAAGGGGTGAGGATAAGGTTTTGAAGGGTTATAAGAGAGGAAAGTAGGGTAGTTAGGCATTCATTTTCCATGTGCATCATTTTGCAGTCTTCTTGTAGGGTTTGGGGTGACAATCCTAGGGGGTAATCCAAGGCTTTGCATTTTAATTTTGGTGACAATACAATCAAGTGTGAACTCTTCAACACAACAATATTGTTTGCAAATTTAGGTATGGTTGAGAAAGGATTTGTTCAACAATTTAGGTTGATATCTTGTCGCAGGTTCAATAGTAGTTTAATGGGGTCATCATCAACTTTCATCTTCCTCTTTTTTGTATCCAACAAGCTATTGTTTGTTCAAACAATTGTGATTTTTTGTTGCAATTATTAACTACTGCGTTCGTTGATTTGATGACCAGATTGAAGGTCCTATGAGCATTGGTGTTTGTTCCAAATATGAGAGGATAATCCTCACATTGTAACCAATGCTTTGTTTAAAATAAATGAATAAGGATCAATTTTTGGGTTCACTCGCCTTATTCTCTCTTACTATAATCATTTATGGACTTAATTGTTTAAAGCAAAGAGAAATTTGGCCTATATATGTTCATTTTGATTTTATTTTATTACTTATATACCTTTATTGGTGAGACATTTCATTTTATTCAATAAATTCACCATTTAATTTTCTTTGCCCAATTTTGTTTTGAAAGAAAAATATAAAAATTAAATAAATTAGTGAGTTCATTATAAATAAACAAAATGAAAGATGGCTTTGTTGGGATGCAAGAAGCATTGTCTCAAATATAATTTTGTCAATGGTTATAAATGGTTAAGCACAACCTTGACAATTAATATGATTTTTAGCATACATTTAGTATCACTATGTGACTTTATCCACTTAAGGTGATCTAGAAAGTGCCATTTTGGAGTTGAGAAAGGTTATGTTTCCATAGTCACTCATGCATGGTAGCCTTGTTACAATAAAAAGGTTTTGACATTTTTTCTTTGTTCCATGTGCATGTGCCTTATTTAATTGAATTGAGTCCATTAAGAACTTATTCTAGTTCTATTAAATGACTCAATAGGAATGGGATTGGTTTGAGAGCCTTTATAAGCACTTCCTGAGATCATGTTAGGCCCTAAGACAAACACCCATGTTAAGCATAAAGTCATAGATAGTGGATTATATTTCTATTGTTATATTAGTGTTGTCGGCTAGACCCTTTAATTGTAATTGTACCATTTTGTCTCCTACATATATACTAAGGAGACCTAGTTTTGGAATCATATCATCATATTCTTGTACATTTTTTCTATTGTAAAAGGAGGATGCCCCCTCAAAGAGGCTTATCTTTCATTCCTATATCTATTTATCAAGTCATGGAGCTTCCTCTCTTTATATTTTCAATTTATTTTAGTATTTGTTGCATAACATTTGGTTTCAAAGCCTACGATCCTAGGGTTTTGATCCTTCAATCAATGCACCTTGGAATTTTCTCTATAAATCTTTGGGGGCGACATTTCAAAATGAAAATTTTTGAGGAGACTGAGGAAAAATATTAGGTTATAGTTGCATCTCTCATAACCTAAATCCCTAGAGCATGATTTTAGTCTGGCAAGAAAAGTTTAAAGTAAAAATATGGCAACTCAAATAGTGGTCACTAACAACTATACAGAGAACCATGTTTCTTCTCCTAACCTCACTCAACCGACAAGGTTGACACCTCAAAAAATGGATGAAAGAAGAGAAAAGGGACTATATGATCCAAGTGGATATCGATGGCCACCCACCTTTTCCAACTGGCTCAAAATTGTTTGTTGGCAACTTAATATTTTTAGCAGTTTTACGGTTCCTAAAATTTCGGGGCCATTTTGAGGGCCTAAACAACATTTTTTTGCAATCATGCACCTAAATAATAGCCAAAGGTTTTGATTGAGCCCCCAAAATGAATTTCCTCATCGATACCTTTCCAATAAGATATCGTGCGCCCAAAACAAAGATCGTATGCCAAAGTTACGCCCCCCGGAAGTTTATACACCAAACTACCCAAAACGAGGTCCACAAAATTGTTGTCTTTTCATCTTCCAAGGTTAGAGTTTTAGATTTTATTTATGTTAAAAAGGCCTTTGGAGCCTCATTGTAATAATTATCTTCTTGTGAATGAGAGTAGTATTCACATCTCTTCTCAGAGATAAGCTGCCACCATTTTAACGAGTCTTTCACTCAGTATTTCTACAGTTTTGTACATTTCACTCATTAATAGAAATTATGTATTATTGTATCTCTATTTTTATGGTTATATCTCTGATATATATCTATTATATTACTGATATATCTCTGTACATTTATTTATTATATCTTTGCTCTCATTTTGTGCCAAAAATAATATGGATCAGTGGTATCAGAGCAAGATGCTCTTGATTGTCTTTCAGTGCATGTCCTTGATGAGGTTCGAGTATAACAAGTTGGGTCTCAATATTGTCTCTCTAGAGGAAAATCACTCTTGCATGCCCAAGAAACCCTCCATGGTGGAAGAAAAGAAAAACGATGGAGCATAAGATTTTATTAATCTGTTGCTTGAGCAAACTCTCACAAGACAGAGGGATGAAATGATGGAGAATTTTCCCCACATACTTCAACACCTGTCAATAACAATAGGCATGCATTCATCAAGTGGACACTTTGTAGGCACCTCTCCTTTCAAGGTACAAGTTAATTTTGCTATTCTTGTATTTGAAGGTCAAATAGAGGCGGATGCCCTAGAAACATGGTTAAATATGCTAGAAGGTTATTTCTCTATTCACAATTTTTCTGATAGGGAAAAGATCACCCTGGCACTCCTTAAGGCTCTCCCCCATGTCAAAAATTAGTAGGATACTTACTGGGAGAACATTTCCACAGAGGAGTCTAGAATATATGGGTTTGAGCCCACTTGGGATTTTTTTGTGGATGCGGTCAAGGAACAATATTACCCTATTGGTAACTATGATGACCAATACATGAGATGTACTACACTATGGCAAGAGAGGGGCCAAACAATGCCAGAGTTCAAAAATAATGTCTATACCTTGCGCACCAAGATGGGTATCAAAGACTCTGAGGGACATCTGGTTCTGAAATAAAGTGAGGCTATGCTTAGGTACATCCAAACCAAAATAGATTTCCTGGAAATCTCATCACTGGGAGTTGCCTATCGATATCCTGTCAAAATCGAGCAACAATTTAGGCTCCAAAACAAGCGGGAGTTCGAGACTGCAAATCTGCAACAACCAAATAATGGTAAAGATGGCCCTAAAAACTAGCCTTCATAAAAACAATCCAAGCCACATGACAGAAAGGGTACCGGAAAGACGAAGAAGGACACTGGAAAGTGGTGTGATTTCCACAAAATCCCCTGGTGCAACACCGATGAATGTCGCTAAAAATAGTCATTGGTGGCTAAGATCAAATAAAAAGAGTCGAACCCAGATTCAGAATATGATTCAGAAAATAATGGGAGAAGATAGATCATCAACGCAAAACCCACTGCTACTGTTGCGACCGCAACAATTCAACCAAGAGAACCAATCGATTCTGAAGAGGGGGAGAACCTCTTCCATTCACGGATGTGGGTGAAGGGGACCCTGTTGCATTTCATTATTGATTTCATAAGCTATAATAACCTCATCTCAGAAAAGGTCATCAAAAAATTGGGATTGTCGACAAAACCACACCTGCATCCATACAACATCGGGTGGCTTCGCCAAGGACAAGATCTTTGTGTCAGCTAGTAGTGTCGATTGTCATACAACATCCATCCCTTCAAGGATGAGGTATTATGTTATGTTTCCCTAATAGATGTATGTGATGTTCTTTTGGACCAACCACATATGTGGAAACATCATGTTATTTATGAGACTCGACCTCGTAGTGTCATTGTTACTCTAGGGGGTCAGCTCTACAGGATACCAGAGGTAGCTCCAACTATTGTTCCACCAAAACAATGTCACAAGGTAATCTCTCATACTAAAAAATTCAGCCTCTTCACAATCTAATCAAAAGGTGAATAGAAGGACACTGCAACCACTGTAGCCTTGGCCCAAGACCTTTTTATTCAACAGAGGCAGATTGCAGAAGAGAAAGAAGATATTTTTTATTCACCTACAATGGTTCCTACACACTACCCAGTCAAGCCAAGATAAAAAAGGTTGGTTGAACATATTCAACCCCACCATCAACAGGTTCATGACGGTCTTCAACAAGTTAATCATCGCAACTTCTCTAGCAAGGAAAGCATCTCACAAAGGTTCATATTCAACAAACACTTTCCCCTCTCCCCTGGGAACTCAACACAATGGAGACCATTGCTTCCTAAGGAAGGAGGATTGATCCAGGTGGATATCAATGGCCACCCACCTATTCCAACTAGCTCAAAACAATTTGTTGGCAACTTACTATTTTTAGCAGTTTTTCAGTTCCTAAACTTTCGGGGCCATTTTGAGGGCCTAAACAATGCTTTTTCGTGATTGGGAACCTCAATGATATTCAAAGGCTTTGATTGAGCCTCTAAAATTAATCTCCTCATTGACACCACTCCAAAGAGCTATTGTTCACCCCAAATAGAGATCGTATTCCAAAGTTACACCCTTGGGAAGTTGATACACCAAACTAACCAAAACGAGGTCCACAAAATCATTGGCTTTTCATCTTTCGGGGTTAGGGTTTTGGACTTTCTTTATGTTAAAAAGGACTTTGGAGCCTATTTTAATAATCATATTCTTGTGAATGAGAGTATCCATCACATCTCTTCTCAGAGATAAGATCCCACCATTTTAGCGAGTCTTTCACTCTGTATTTCTACAGTTTTGTACATTTTTCTCATTAATAGAAATTGTGTATTACTGTATCTTTGTGTTTATGGTTATATCTATGATATATATATGTTATATTATTGATATATCTCTATACATTTATTTATTATATCTCTACTCTCATTTCGTGCCAAAAATAATATGGATTAGTGGTATCAAAGCAGTCTGCGCTTGATTGTCTTTCAATGCATGTCCCCGACGAGGTCCAAGTATAGAACTTTGGGTCTCAACATTTTCTCTCTTGAGGATAATTTCTTTCACATGCCCAAGAAACCCTCCATGGTGGAAGAAAAGAAAAGCAATGAAGTAGAAGATTCATTTTATTTGTTGCTTGAGCAAGCTCTCACGCAACAGACGGACGAAATGATGGATAATTTTTCCCACATCCTTCAACACCTGTTGATAACAACAGACACATCTTCATCAAGCGACCACTTTGGAGGCACCTCTCCATCCAAGGTACAAGTTAATTTTTATATTCGCATATTTGAAGGTCAAATGTATGAAAATGCCCTAAAAAAATGGTTAAATCATGCTAGAAGGTTTTTTCTCTATTCACCATTTTTCTGACAGGGAAAAGATCACCTTCACACTTCTTAAGGATCTCCCCCATGTCAAACATTGGTGGGAAACTTACTGGAAGAAAATTTCCACAAAGGATTCTGGAATATATGGGGTCGATCCAACTTGGTATTTTTTCCTGGATGCGTTCAAGGAACAATATTACTCTGCTGGTAACTATGATGACCAATACATGAGATGGACCATGCCGCGACAAGAGAGGGACCAAAAAATGTCGGAGTTCACAAATAATTTCTATACCTTGTGCACCAATCTGGGTATCAAAGACTCTGAGTGGCATCTAGTTCTGAAATACCGTAGGGATCTGCATAGGTACATCTAAATTGAAATGGATTTCCTGGACATCTCATCACTAGGAGCTGCCTATTGACATGTTGTCAAAATCGAGCAGAAATTTAGGCACCACAACAAAATGGAGTTCATATCTGCAAATCCGCAACAACCAAAGAATGGTAAAGACAACCCTAACAACCAGCCTTCAGAAAACCAATACAAGCCACAAAAAAGGACACTGGAAAGTGGTGTGATTTCCAAAAAATCCCCTGGAACAACACCAATGAATTTCACTCAAAATAGTCATTGGTGGTCGAGATCAAAGAAAAAGAGTTGAACCCAGATTCAAAATCTGATTCAAAAAATAATGGAAGACAAATCATCGACACAAACCCCACTTCTATTGTCACGACCACAACAATTCAACTAGAAGAACCATCATATCCTGAAGAGGGGGAGTGCCTCTTCCATTCAAAGATGTGGGTGAAGGGGACCCTTTTGCATTTCATTGTTGATAGCAGATGCCAGAAGAACCTCATCTCAGCAGAGGTCGTCAAACAATTGGGATCGTCGACATCACCACACCCATATCCATACAACATTGGGTGGCTTCGTTAGAGACGAGATCTTTGTGTCAACCAACAATGTCGATTGTCATATGAAATCCATCCCTTCAAGGATGAGGTATTATGTGATGTTTCCCCATTGGATTTATGTGATGTTCTTTTGGGACAACCATATATGTGGAAGCATCATGTTGTTTATGAGTCTTGACCCTGTAGTGTCATTGTTACTTTGGGGGGTCAGCTCTACAGGATATCAGAGGTAGTTATGACTATTGTTTCACAAAAATAGTGCAGCAAGGTAATATTTCATACTACAAAATTCATCCTCTTCACACTCTATTCAAAAGGTGAATAGAAGGACATTTCAACCACTACATCCTTGGCCCAAGACCTTTCTATCCAACAAAAGCAGATTACATAAGAGAAAGAAGATATTGTTTCTTCACCTACAATGGTGCCTACACACTTCCCATTCAAGAAAATATACAACAGGTTGGTTGAATAGATTCAACCACACCATCAACAGGTTTGTGATAGTCTTCAACAAGCTAAGTAGTGCAACTTCTCCAGCAAGGAAAGCAACTCACAAAGGTTCAGATTCAACAAACACTTTCCCCTCTCCCCGGGGAACTCAACGCAATGGAGACCATTGCTTCCTAAGGAGGGAGGATTGATCCAGGTGGATATCATTGTCCACCCACCTATTCTGACTAGCTCAAAATAGTTTGTTGGCAACTTACTATTTTTAGCAGTTTTTTCAATTCCTAAACTTTTGGGGCCATTTTGAGGGACTAAACAACGTTTTTTCGTCATTTGGCACCTCAATAATAAATAAAGGCTCTGATTGAGCTCCCAATATGAAGCTCCTCTTCAATACCTTTCTAGCGTGCTATCATGCACCCCAAACAAAGATTGTATGCCAAAGTTACGCCCTCGGGAAGTTGATACACCAAACTACCCAAAACGAGGTCCACAAAACTGTTGGATTTTCATCTTCTGGGGTTAGGATTTTGGATTTTATTTATGTTAAAAATGTATTTGGAGCCTCATTGTAACAATCATATTCTTGCAAATGAGAGTAGCCATCACATCTCTTCTCAGAGATAAGTTGCCACTATTCTAGTGAGTCGATCGCTCTGTATTTCTACAGTTTTGTACATTTCGCTCATTAATAGAAATTGTGTATATTGTATGTCTATGTTTATGGTTATATCTCTGATATATCTGTGTTATATTATTGATGTATCTTTGTATAGTTCTTTATTATATCTCTTCTCTCATTTCGTGCCAAAAATAATATGGATCACTATATTTCAATTGTGATAACAAGTATAGTAAGTGGCATAAATGTAGTGAGAAGAAATTATTCTGCATAGATTGTGAAGAGGAAGAACATCAAGAATTGGAACCATCAAAAGATCTAGAGCTATAAGTTACTACTCCAACAATGTCTTTTCATGCATTGTCCAACATCAATACTCCACCAACCCTCAAGATAGAAGGATATATAAAAAAATAAAAAGGTGGCAGTGTTGATTGATTTTGGTAGTACCCATAACTTCATCAATTACAAATTAGAAAAACTTCTCAATTTCTTTATATTTATAGCACCATAGTTTCAAGTAATGATTGCAGATGGAGGTACCATAAATTGTTCATGGAAGTGCCATAGTATTAAGCTCAATATGGGGGAGTATTTATTGGATGTTCCCAGGATTTCAATCCAAGTGGGTGGTGTTGATGTTGTATTAGGGGTCCAATGGTTAAAATCATTGGGAACAATGACCCTTGATTTCCAAGATCTTTTCATCGGATTTTCCTTAAAAGGCAAGGAAATTGAGCTTAGAGGTATCCAACGGAAACCCTCTAAAGTGATAAGCTCTAAAAGCATGACAAAATTACTCAAAAAGGGACACCATGTTATAATTTCACACTTGTGCTCACTAGATGTTCAAACATCTATATCCTTTGCTCAAGTTATCAATAATCATTCCAATTATTGCAACGATCTCCTTGGAATGATCATTGATCTCCAAAAAGTTATCAATAATCATTCTAAGGTTTTTGGAGAGATGTCTAAGGGTATTCCACCTAATCGATATCACAACCATGTTATTCATTTGCAACCAGGAATTGTACCACCTAACATTAGGCCTTACATGTATCCATATGCATAGAAGAGTGAGATTGATCATATTATTCAAGAAATTTTAGAGGCCAACATCATTCAACCTAGACACAATGCTTTCTCTTCAAAAGTGGTGATGGTTATAAAAAATAATGTTTCATGGCATATGTTCCTGGATTATATACATCTCAACAAAATGACCATCAAAGATAAGTTCCATATTACTATCATTGATAAAAAAAAAAAAATTGGTTAGAAATTCCCGTCACTTATGGGGCAAACATTTCAACCATTAGCTAAGAAACCACAACCCAGTGGCATCTAAGCTGTCAAAATCACCTGGGGATCTCACCCAAACTGGGTCACACCAACCCTTAACATGGTTGGATTTTTGGGTGTATCCTCTCGACTAAACACACCTTAAGGGTATTGAACTCGGGTCACCTAGCAAACAAAACCCACACCTTAACTGGATTCACTAGTAGGAATTAACTTTCAGTGGTGAATTACTAGATGAATTGCATGGAGCAATTTTCTTTACTAAGTTGGATCTCCATTCGAGATATCATCAAATCAGAATGAGTCAATAAGTCATTCCCAAAATAACCTTTAGAACACATGAAGGTCGTTATGAGTTTTTGGTTATGCCATTTGAACTCACTAATGCACCTTCAACATTTCAAATCTTGATGAATACTATTTTCAAACCCTTCCTTAGAAAATTTGTGTTAGTATTTTTTGATGACATATTAATCCATAGAAAATCTTGGGAAGAGCGTGTACAACATGTTGACAACATCTTAAAACTATTGGAAGAGAAACACCTATATGCAAAGCCTTCCAAGTGTGCCTTTAGGGTTCAAGAAGTTGAATATTTGGGTCATCTTGTATCTCATGAAGGTGTCAAAGTGGACCCTAACAAATTTAAAACTATGATGGAATGGCCAATCCCCAAAACCTTGAAGAAACTTAGAGGATTCTTAGGATTAACATGCTACTGCCACAAGTTTTTTAATAATTATGGTCAAATATTAACACCTCTAACAACATTATTAAAGAATGAATCATTTTCTTGGACTTAAGAAGAAATGGAAGATTTTGAAAAACTTAAAGAGGCTATTTGTATGACTCGTGTCCTGGCCACACCTAACCTCACAAACACCTTTATTATGGAGTGGGATTCCTTAGGCCATGTCATTAGTGCATTTTTAATGCAAGGAGGAAGGCCCCATTTCCTTTTAAAGTGGCCAAATTAAAGGAAATAACT